>PVIC010027976.1:0-23515 GCA_004025085.1 Thryonomys swinderianus
TCATATATTCTATATAATATACATTATAATATATGTGTTAAATATATGATTATGTATATATGCAAATGAATATATCTATTATATGTTAATACATACACATATTTATATGTAGTATATGAAATATAAAATATGTGTATGTGTATATATTTATATATATAAATATATATAATGTATATATTACATATAAATATATATACATCATATATGTATTATATATATATTGTATACACACACACACACATATATATATATACACACACACACATATATATGAAGTGTATGTAGGTGGTATTTTTTGTGTTTTTGTTTTTTTAGCACTGTGTAGAGACTGAACTCAGTCTTTACTCACTGTGTGACAGCACTAAAGTCTTTTTCATTTTTTTTTTCTGGGTCTCACTAACTCTGTGAATTGCTCATGGTGCGCTCAAATTTATAGTCCTCCTGCCTCAGCTTCCCAGAGACATATGCCATTCAAACAGTTTATAAGTTTGTAATGTGTGTGTGTGTGTGTGTGTAGAAAGAGAAGATACATGTTTTATATAAATATTTAAACATTATTTTAGATCTAGTGTTTTAATAATTCTCTGTTGATTAAATCATATAATTTAATCATCCCATTAGCATGCACTATTTTGGTAATAGTAGTATATTTCTATAAAATAGCTTTATGTATATATTGAAACTGTGATTATTCTGTGGTTAAAATAATAACTTTTAAAAGCTCTTATTTATATATTTCCATTACATTACTTAGCCAACTTAAAACTTTATGATTAAAGAAAGAAGAATTAAATTTTCTAAATCCATTCTTTGAATGTAGTTTTGCAAATATCATGTAGTTGTATAGCTGGAAGAACATGCACTGTGTGACCGAGATCTGCAGAGAACTGACTTGAGATAAGAGCTCCCTGAGAACACTTGACAAAACTTCTCTTTTGCTCTTTAATCTTAGGCTGGGTGTCTTTGACATGTTTCTTAAGCAATTGTCTTATCTCTGTATGAAATAACTAACTTCATCATTTACATTTTTATCTGTTATATCTGTATTCTAAGTGCATGGCATTTTCATCTTGAGCTTTTGAGTAGTTACTTGCTGGGTTTTTGTGCCAGATCTCCGCTCTGCAACACATGAACTCTCAGAAGTCCTACTCCCTTGATCCCCACCACTCTGCTACACAAAGACTAGTGCCAGCAAGTGTGTTTCTTGAATTGTGCTGACACAATTGTTTTGTTGTTGTTAGTTTTAATAGAAATTTGTGTTTGTAGTTCAAGACAAAAGGAAACACTTCCCTTTTCATCTTTTTTATTTCAAATATACGTGCATTTTAGCTGCTTTCAGCACCAAACTGGGTTTGTAAACTCGTTTGTCATAAAGGAAGTTTATTGTATAGACAAAAGGTAGTTTTGCTTCTTTAATTTCTGTTTTAGTATAGGTTCCTGGATAAAAACATGCACCACAGTGACTTAGTATGTTTTTGTAAATGGATGAACAACTAAACTTTGACTAGTGCCTACAACAGAAGTGTTTAGAAAAACAAGGTCCTGGAGAAAGTCCCTAGATTGCTCCCTAGTCATTTCTGGTGAGATAAACCTGCCAATGATTGAGAAAGTGAGGAAGTTCTGAGAGTATTGAGGACAATTCTTCATAGAGTTAGGAAAATTTGCTCATGGGCTTCATATTAAAGCTATTTTATGTCAGTTGTTTCTACAGAAAACAGGAAGAGAAATTCAGTGTTCAGACTCAAGTGTTCAGCTGGCTGCAGTGGTAACTCTCAGACTGACCTTCAGTAGGCCTTCACATTCCTTTCAAAATATTAAAATTTTTGAAAGGTTTAGGAGTATAATTGAATATAGTATTTATTATGATTTGTGTGTGAACTCTGAGCCAGGCTGTTACCTATTGTGTTTCATAACAACAGGCTGTGTGACATTTATGTTCAGCAGAAGCAGCAATGAGCCTGGATGCAGTGGGGGACACTCTGAAAACATAGAGGCTAAGTTCAGGTTTGAATCATTCTAAAATCTGGTTTTTGCTCACTGAAGCACATTTCCTTCCAAATAAGGTGTATTTTAGAAACTTAGACTTTAGCAAAGTATCATACAATTCTGTGTTCTTCAAAGCAAAAAATTGCTAACAATGGTGATGTGGATAGTGACAGTAAACACCATGATGTTGAGCTACAGTGTTAAATATGTGACTTATTATAGAAACTTTAGGATGTGCTTCAATATCATGCCTTAATATTTAGAGGTATCATATCACAAAATCAAGTTTTGCTGTTCCCACTGTGCAAAATAAAGAGATGAGATAAAAACTTACATACTTTATTCAAAGTCATCTAGCTAGCAAATATCTCAGAAGTTAAAATATCATACATCATTAATTAGTATTATTTCTTATCACATTTGCATCAAATATTTATTAATATAATATGTTATAGTACCATAGCCCATCCCATCAAGTATGATACCTGTCACTTTTACTCCAACATCCAACAATTTCACCTTTGGTTATTTCAGTATTTCCTCTTAATGCATTTCTAGCTTGCTAACATTTAATTTTTCATTGTTTGCATTGTACTATCTCCTTTAAACTCTTAAACAAGGTTTCTCTTTAGCCCCTGAAATCAGGAGATAGAGAGATGCAATAGCAGAAAACACATATGTCTCAACTAGTGAAACTCAGTGCTCATTGGCTGAGAGGTTTTCTGGTTTTCCTTCAAGGCCTAAATTTGCAGGAAATGTTTCACTCTTATCCAGCAGAGGAAAACAGTTGGAACATGCAATATTGAACTGAATTATAAGGCAGACTAATCAATCTCATTCTGTCTAAACCTCTTTACCCTGTCCAGGAGATCTACTAATGAGGAATGCCAGTAACTCCTAGTTCTTGACACTCCTTTCCAAAAGTAAGTTAATGAACCAATTTAAAGGGACACGCTTGACATTTGCAAATTAGTTTAACTTGTTTGTTGGGGCAGCTTTGAACTGTACTGTACCACCATGGTTGTCATTAAATCATTCAGTCAAGTGAGATTTTTATACTTCAGTAAACTTTAAAAGCTGTCATAATAATTGGATTGGCTCACGTTATCATCTAGCATTTTGAAAATTTCTTGATTTTGATGTGTAGTTTAGAATTTTGGATGTGTTATTCCTTTAGTCTTCACAAGAATCTTGCACAATTTTGTGATGCACCCTGTTCTGAACTGAAAACAGCACAATTTCTGGCCCAGCATATTTATAGTCAGTAACTAAAAGCTCACTGTCTTTATCAGAACTTAGTCTGAGGAACTTTGATGGCTTAACTGTCTGTTTCATAAGAGAAAATGGGAGACACATTCCTGGGATTCTACAGAATACAATGTAATATTTCTCTTTTTAAAAATCTATACATGAAGAAAAAAATAGCAAATGAGATTATTTTGTAAGAGTTTTGAAGATTTTCCTTAATTATAAAAGAATTACATTAACTTGAAAAATAAGCTACATTTACAAAGAAATGCATTTATTTATTAAAAAATGTGTATATTCTATATTGAGTCCCAGGCTAAGCACTGAATATGCAAACATGAAAGAACAAGGTAAACACAGGATATTTCACTAACGCACTTTATGTTAGGATGAAGACTCCCTCAAAATGCAAATGTATTTTGGTCCACTTTTACAGCAGAGAAACAAGGCAGCATTTTAATGTGTGTCCTCTTTTACTCACTTGATTATATGGCCTCAATGTATCCATTTAGATATCTCTACTTCATCTTTCTTCGTGGCAGAATAGTACTCCATTGTATTAAAAAAATAAATAAACCTCTTCTTTATCCAATCGCTAGTTGATGGGCATTTGGACTGTTTCCCAGATTTAGCTAGAGAGAGAAATGAAAATAAAATCTGAGATGAAAAGAAGTAACATCTAACATTATTGAAATACAAAAATAAATAAATAAATTACACATCTAAAACAACTATATGTCAAAGAATTTGGTAATGTAGAAATAAAGAACAAATTAATAGACACATGCACCTTGCCAAAACTGAATCTGAAAGACTTAGCAGGAGATATCAGGAAGAAGAAAGATTTTTTTGTTTCTTTGTTTGTTTTTGAAACACGGTCTCACTTTGTAATTCAGGCTGACCCTGAGCTCTCGCTATGTAGCCCAGGCAAGCCTCGAACTCACAGCAACCCTGCCTCTGCCTCCCGAGTGCTGGGATTGCAGGTGTGAGCCACCACACCCAGTAGGAGGAAGAAAGGAAATTAACGTGCATACAAATTGAAAAAGAAGTCAAATTGTTGCTGTCTACACAAAATATGATACAAATTGATGAAAGATGTTGAGAAAGAAAAAAGTTAAAAGAATCTTCTATGTATGATAATATAGAACACGTCCATATTGTTAAAATCCATACTATTTAAATTGATTCTATATCAAAATATTATTTTCTTCACAAAAAAGATAAGGTATATAACAAAAAATAACCAAAGTTTAAACAACAAAAAGGACATTGTATTATCTAGCTTTACACTTCACAATATCCCATAATCTATTGTTTCCAAATAGCATCCAACTGACATACAGTCATATAGGGCAGTGGAACAGTATAGAGCCTAAAAATAACCCCACAATTCCATGGTCAGTCAAGTGATTCTCTTTTTTTTTTTTTTTTTTTTTTTGAGGGTGGGTTTTAAACTCAGGGGTGGTGTTTAACCCATTTCATTTCTTTTTATCTTTTTTTTTTTTTTTTTTGAGACAGGGTCTCGCTTTGTAGTTCAGGCTGGCCCTGAGCTCACTATGTAGCCCAGGCAAGCCTGGAACTCAGCAATCCTCCTGTCTCTGCCTCTGGAGTGCTGGGATTACAGGCATGAGACACCACACCAGTACTCTGGAATGTGGCATTGATGGCTGGTGGGCGTGAGTCACCACGCCCAGCATTGTATGTGGTTACCAGAATCGAACTCAAGACCTTGCGCTTGCGAGGCAGGCACCAGAACCACTGAGCTAAATCTCCAGCCCTTCACTTCATTTTTTGACACAGGGTTTCTTTGTAGTTCAAACTGGCCTTGAACTCACTATGTATCCTAGCTGACTTCAAACCCACAGTGAACCTCCTGCCTCAGCCTCCTAAGTGTGGTGTGTACCAGAACAGCTAGCTTTACCTTTTATTCTGAGACAAAGTCTGGCTCAAATTGCCCAGGATGGCCTTGAACTTGTGATTCCCTGCCTGGGACTTGGACTAATTGAGAAAATAGAGCATGCAGCCACACCTGGCAGCAGATAACTTTTGAGAAAGGTACACAGAGCATGCACTGGAATACAGAGTGTGTTTAAACAATGCTGAGAGAATCGGGTGTCCACATCCAGAAGAATATAAAGAGAATGCTGTCTCTCATCAGTGAGAATTTCAGATAGAATCTGTTAAGAGCATAAGTGTAAGACTCGAAGTGATGAATATACTAGAAGAAAGCTTGATGGAAAGTATCTGGTCATTGGGATGGACACGGATTACGTATTTGAACAACCTAACAAGCACGTGAAACAAAAGTGAAAAGCGAAAAACAAGGTTATAGTGAAATAAAAGCCTTTGGATAACAGCATCAACAACCAAAACAAACTAATAGAAGTAATCTATAGAATGGGAGAAAATATTTCCAAGGGTTTCAGATCCAGAATATGTAAGAACTACCAAAATGCTTGATTTAAAAGGGAAATAGATTTGAATACACATTTCATTAAGATATACAAATGTATAAATGGCCAATAGGTACATTTCAAAATGATCACAATCTCTAATCACCAAGGAATTACAGACCAAAATCAAAAGAATATGCCTCCTCACATCAATGATAATGATTATTATCAAAATCCTTAAAAAAAAGATCTGGGCAGGATGAGAAGAAAGGGATATCTTTGTTCACTATTGTTAGGATTAAACATTAATTCAGCCATTACAAAAAGCCATGTTAATGTTCTTAAAACATAATTAAAACTAGAACTATCAAGTGATACAGCAGTACCACTACTAGGTATCTATGCAGAGGACATACAATCAGTATGCTACACAGACAGTTGCACTCTCCTGTTACAACAAAAAGAGGAAACAACATAATTGTCCATCAAGTGACGAGGGGATAAAGAAACAGTGGCCCACGTACACAACCGAATGTTACTCATCCAGAAACGGATGAAAGCCTTTGAAATTGTGACAAACCAAATAAGACTGGAGGTCATTATGTTTACGAAATAAGCCAGGCATGGGAAGACAGTACTGTAGATCTCAGTTGTGGGAAATTTGAACTGTAAAAAAATAGTGATCTCTGGGCCGGAGGGTTAGCTCAGTGGTTCCAGTGCCTGCCTCGCAAGCGCAGGGTTCTGAGTTCAACCCCTGGAAATCACATACAATGCTGGGCATGGAGATTCACACCCACCAACAATCAATACCACATACCACAGTGCCGGGCGTGGTGGCTCACGCCTGTAATCCCAGCACTCGGGAGGCAGAGGCAGGAGGATTGCTGATTTCAAAGCTTGCCTGAGTTACATAGTGAGCTCAGGGCCAGCCCAAACTGCAAAGCAAGACCCTATCTCAAAAAAAAAAAAAAAATGGTGATCTCAGAATTTAACTAAAATGGTAGTTACCAGAAACTGGGGTTGGGGGGCCAGGAAGGCAGGGTGATTGGGAGAAGTTTAACTGAGCACAGAGTTGCAGTTAGGTAAGATGGGTAATCTGGTGATGTTGTTGCCAAGTGATGTAACTGTATTTGACAGTAATGAGCTGGATATTTCGTGACTCCAGAAGGAAGAAGTTGGAATGTTTTTAACATTTTAAAAACGTTAGCAAAGATGACATGTTTAAACTGATTTTAACATTGTTCGGTATATAGCTATTTCAGAATGTTGTGCACTACTCCATAAATAGTGCACATTTTATGTTTTATTAAAATATAAAACTGCATTTAAAATAATTTTTTAGAAAGTTAAAAAAAGTTATTTTCACATTTATCTAGTTCTAGGAATTACTTTATAGGTTATCGATGCTATCGAAGTTCATGAAATTTTATATTAATGGATTTTTGTTTTGTTTTGTTTGAGACAGGGCCTCACTTTGTAGTTCAGGCTGGCTCTGAGCTCACTATGTACCCCAGGCAAACCTTGAACTCAGCAATCCTCCTGCCTCTGCCTCCCGAGTGCAGGGATGACAGGCATGAGCCACCAAGTGCAGCATTGTGGTAGGGGATAGAGATTGCTGGTGGGCGTGAGTCACCAGGCCCGGTATTGTATGTGGTTACTGGGATCAAACCAGAGACCTTGTGCTTGCGAGGCAGGCACTGGAACCACTGAGCTAAATCGCTGGCCCAACATTAATGGACTTTTACTGAACAATACTAAAGTACTCTAAAATTATTTGTTTATGATGGAAACCAATGTCATATCCATAATGATTCAAATTATGTTATAGTATATCAAGATTCATATAGACACAAAATAAGACTTTTGAGGTAGAACACAAAAAATTACCTATGGTTTCTCAGAAGATTTAAAGTCAGTTATTTAAACAATGATGTATCTTTTTCTTAACCTATTTAAAAGAGATCATATTATGAAAGTTGCAGACCTCAATGTTAAGAATTTCCTAGATGTGTACTAGGGTGAGTTCACTATTCTCTGAATTTGACTATGCAAAAACCAGCTCTTGGGCTGGGGACTTAGCTCAAGTGGTACCACGCCAACCATGAACACACAAGGGCCGGAGTTCAATCCCCAGTACCACCAAATCAAAAAAAAAAGCCAACTCTTTCAATGCTGATTTACAATTTTAAGAAATTGCATATATATTTTATGGAAAGAGCAGCTCTGGAAATATACAATTGACTTTAAATATTTAAATACTTGCCAAGTGGAAAAGACAACTAATGAGCTCCTTCTTTTGGTAACATTTGAAGAAAATTTGTAAATACTTTGGACAGTAGAAGCAAGATCCTTAGATTGCTAGTTGAAGTTTCTGGTATTCATATTTTATCTTATTTTAAACTTGAAAATAGAGTACTTATTGTGCTTTGCTCTTTTTACTTTTAATAGTATATGTTTACAGTACATAGTGATTCCATTCACTGTAGAGAGTGTACATAGACATAATAAATTCAATTCTCCTCTGTTCTTCCTTCCTCCTCTTTATTTTTCCAGCATCAGAATCATTTATTTTATAAGGCCTTATAAAATTAATTACCAATTATAAATTTAATTAAGTTAATCATTTAAGTTAAATATCATATGTACATTGGTTCAGAGTGACTACTGGTCTAATAGAGCAAAGAACAATAAAATATGTAAGATGATTATTCTAAGTAAAGGCACAGTTTTGATATATTGTCTCTTCTGGATTTTACTTTATTATTTTTAGTCTTATTATCTTTCCTTTATTGTATTTTATATATAAATTGAATGTTTCATTCATGAAATATTTAAATTCGGTGTCTGATTTACTTCACTTAACTTCATTATGGTCTCCAGGTGCATTCAGTTTCCTACAAATGACATAAATTTTTCCTTTTCTATGGCAAAGCACTGCTTCATTAGGTATAAGTACTACATTTTAATCCATTCATCTCTTAACAGACAGATAGCTATTTCTAAGATTTGTATATCATGAGTTACATTCCTGTAAACATGGTGTGTATCCATCACTGCACCAGTGAAACACTGCATAGGACATCTTTATGTCTTTTTTTTCTTTGTATTTTTCCCTGTGGTGCTTTAGAAAGAACTCAGAACCTCCAATATGCTCGTCAAGCATTCTACCACTGTGCTACCTCCTTAGCTCTTTAAGTTTTGGGGGAAGATACCTAGAAAGGAAATAACTGAGTCAAAAGCAACTTTTACTTTCATTTTTTAATCTTTATTGGTATATTGTATATATACACATCATGATCACACTCAATATTGGAAATTTGCACCAGTACATGACACGATTTAATTCTCATGTTTTCCCATTCCCCACCCACCTCCCATCTCTATACCGATTTCCATAGTGATGGAATCAGTCAACACTCCCGATAATAACAGAGAAGCGTTTCTTTGTCTCCACAACCTCACCACCTCACCCGCGTTAGTTTTTGGTCGACTTTTTTCAATGTAATCATTCTGTTTGGAGTGAGATGGAATCTCAGTGTTATTTTAATTTACATTTCTCAAGTGGCCAGAGATGTCAAACTTTTTCTCATGTATTTTTTGCCTGTTTATATTTCTTCATCTGAAAAGGAATCATTTCCGGTGCCATTGTATTTGATTGAGATAACAACATATTGGCACTGCATTTTGTGGACATCAGTCAGAACAGGTAAAGATGGCTCAGTCAGATTTTAAAGCAACAGTTAAGAAGTTAGAATAAGCAGCATAGACTTATCCAGGAAAAATAAGGCTATATAGGCCAAATTTTACTTATTACACTCTCTCATTGCATGGATTTCTTTCCCAATTATTCTTCACAAAGACAGACATCTAACAAGGCAGCTAAAAAATCCATCTTCCTTAGAGTCATGATTGATCCAAGTCATATAATTCCCTTAATTATTTTTCACTAAACTGGATTATATGTGAGTATATATAACAGTGGTGGTAAATTTACATGACTCAATGTTTAAGAATTACTGTGTAATATTTCCCTTCTTACTTTCAACATGCATATTCTCCTGTGGTGACTCACACCCACCAGCAATCAATAACACATATCACAGTGTTGGGTATGGTGACTGAGTGCTGTAATATGGCACTCAGGAGGCAGAAGCAGGAGGATTGCTGAGTTTGAGGCTTGCCTGGGCTACATGGCAAGCTCAGGGGCAGCCTGAACTACACAGCAAGACCTTGTCTTAAGAAGGAAGCAAGGAAGGAAGGAAGGAAGGAAGGATGGAAGGAAGGAGGGAAGAAACAAAGAAAGAAAGAAAGAAAGAAAGAAAGAAAGAAAGAAAGAAAGAAAGAAAGAAAGAAAGAAAGAAAGAAAGAAAGAAATTGCATATTCTCTAGGTATTAATGAAAATATAGATCTGTAAAATTAAATCTGATTTTAGCCAAAAGTCTGAGTAGGAATTCATCTGTTACAGTACAAAGGAAAATCATACTCTTTTAAAAACTGCTTATTTTGAACAACTCACATCTGTCTTACATATAAAATGAAATATAACAGCAGCAGTAGTAGTAGTAGCAGCAGCAGCAGTAGTGGTAGCAGTAGTGGTAGCAGTAGTAGATGAGGAGGAAGCAGCAGCTTGTTTTTCCTGTATTCTCTTATTTACATCCACATTGGGAAGCACCTTATTTTTCTCTTCACTTTGGTCTCCTCAGTGTATTTTTTTTTTTTTTTTTTGAGACAGGGTCTTGTTTTGTAGTTCAGGCTGGCTCTGAACTCACTATGTAGCCTAGGCAAGCTTCAAACTCAGCAATCCTACTGCCTCTGCCTCCCGAGTGCTGGGATTACAGGCATGAGCCACCACGCCCAGCACTGTGGTATGTGGTATTGATGGCTGGTGGGCGTGAGTCTCCACGCCCAGCATTGTATGTGGTTATCAGGGATCGAACTCAGGACCTTGTGCTTGCGAGGCAGGCGCCGGAACCACTGAGCTAACCCTCCGGCCCACCTCAGTGTATTTCTTGAGCACCTTGCTGCAGATGCTATGGTTACATGTCAGGAACAGGAAAATTTCCTTTTCTTTGTATTTTTCCTTGGTCACTTCCAAGTATAAGCAAATGTGTACATAAGCAAATGAGCCAAAATATTGTGGATACTTAGCTGTTAGAATATATAAAAACAAACTATTTGCCATATTTAACCAGATTTTTTATAAGATTATAGTTTAATTAAAGCATGTGTGGAGCTAGCTAGTTCAGTTACTTTAAAATGTAGCCAGTTAAAAGTCAACTCTGTAGGCATTCCTGTAAGACGCTTTTTAGAAGATTCAAATTGTTTTGAGGTTTTGAAAATGATGTTTCATCTTGATGTGCTTCCATTGATTTTAAAAGAAGGCAGTAATTTTATCTCTCTTAAATGATAGCCTTTAGATTAGCCCCATATCACTGTATATGATATTATCTTGAGCTCTCCAATAAGGCATCTGATCTCGTTGTTACTGTGTGCCAATTTTAAGATAAGTAGTTTGCTTGACTGTCATTTATTACACTTTATAACCACCCTGGATGATGACTACAGCTTTAATGTCGCTCTAGTTTTGATTGGTGTAATGTCATTTCCAAGTTTCATTACCTACAGAAAAATCAAATTGTGTTTCTGTGCCTGTCACACTTACCACGTGCTAAATTCACTTCAAAGAGTCTATTAAAACAAGTTTTATTAAAGCACTCCTGGTTAAACAAAAGAGCTGTCATTTTTTTTTAAATCACTTATGTGATAATAATCCTTGACTGGATATTAAAAGAGCTACTATGTCAAGGTCGGATTCTCCCGTGTTTGTGAAGTTCTGTCCTAGCCGTACCCTCCAGGGTACAAGAAGATCCTCACTGGGATTTGCTGCTCTACATTTGTCTCCCAGGGACCTGTGGAAGAATCACGAAAGGATGGCGGGACACACTCAGACTTAGGAAGTCCTCTCAGCAACACTGATCTCACTCACTATTTTTTCTTAGAATACTGACTCATTTTCTGATTCTTCATTTTGACATAACAAATACAATAATACTAGCTTCCTATAGTTACCATGAGATGATAATGTATAGGAAAACAGCTCATTTATGTATTTAATTAATATTCACGGTTATTCTCTCTTCTGCAGTTGTTCTCAGATGTATATTTGTCATTACTGTGGCCCATTAGTGTTTCTATTTTGCATTGGATATGTTGAAATATTCACAGAGTATCAAATTATCACAACACTGTGATAAACTAGAACTACATTATACAGCCTAGAAAAATTTCTGTTTTCTTTTGATTCTGATGTTATAATGAGAGGCATATATGTATGAGATATTATGTCTTGACCCATCCTAGAAGAAAGATTGTGGTCCTGTATTAGATGATGAGGTTATTCACACTGGAAGTTACCTATGTAACACTTTTTTCCTTCATCCATATTATCAAACATTTTTATGCATTTTATCAGTACATCTAAAATTGTTAGTTTTTGTAGTGTTACTTCCTCTTTTGAAATGCTCCTGTTTCCAGAAATTTTAAAATGTTCTTGTTTTGCCTTCTAAATTATGACTTTTTACCGAAATTGTCAGAATTGTCATTAGAATATTTTGTTTTTAATTCTTTCACCTGGTCATAATGTTAGTTCACTGTAAACAGGTGCCATGCTACTTCATTGATGACACATTAATGTATCAAGAAATAATAAAGATAAGTACTGGATATCTTCAATATCCCAACATACATTGTATTTCAGATTTTAAAGTAGACCTGCATAGATCCTTACTAAGTCATTGACATCTTATTGAATTAAATTCTCATGGATTATTGTCCTTGCTTCAAAGTACAGTAGACAGTGTCTCGGACAGTTTAAGAATCATGTTAATAGCACAGGTTGACCACAAATTCTTACTATTGTAATACCAAAATATGGTCACCATTCTTCTAATTTTTGTCAAAATGTCTGTTCCTTTATAAATAGAAAGATGAGGCAGCCACATAACTTCAGTAACACTGAATGCCCACAAAAATAGGCAAACAGAACTCCCCAAAGCAATACGATGTTACCAAACACTGTTCTTGGGTAGTTTTGCTAAGATAGTGGAGGTATCATAATTAAAAGGTAGAGTTGACTTTCCTTTTAAATCAGCATTTATTATGACAGTTACATTATTCATATCTTTTGGGATCAAGTAAGGAAGACATGCGATGCCTTTATAGCAGCTGCAGCCAATTTCATAGAGGGGATAATGAGACAATATTTAAAAAGGTCACAAATTATTTTCTCAATCAATGTAATTGAAATATACACCTCTAGTGTTTGTACAGATCATCTCTCTCCTGCTGTGCAGTCCCTTCTTATACTTGGACACATTTGCATTTAACTGCTTCCTTCCAGCAATCACTGAAGAAACAATGGCATGGTGAAAGTTCTCTAACTTTTGTTACTTTCATTAAATCGTGCATTCAGGTATAATGATGGCTTGATAGCATTTTTAAAGATACTATAATCATGGATCAACTGACATGTAGTTGAATTCTAAGATAGTCTACAATATCATAGAACATACGATATTAAGCTGTGGTCTACTTAATTATATACGCAGACACCCACAGCTCTGTCTAAATGTGTAATTTGTAACTTGAATATTAGGAGCCATGACAAAAATCTACAGTTAATAGATTAAAAAATACAGTAAAAGATGCATGGCCTTTAATCTTTATTAAGATACTTCTAACACACTTATCTTGTTCTTGCCACTTACTGAGGCAGTTTTCTAAGTCTTGTTTCATGAATGTCACTAGTGCTGTCATGGCTGCCTCAATGTACTGAATGTATTCAGAACATTCACTTTTCATCATTTTTTATTTTCTAGAAAATACAGGAGGTGATCTGTGTTTACAGTTCTGATGAATAAGGCGGATGAAGTTGGGACAGAAATTTATGTGAACACCTTGAATTAATTCATGATATCAATGTGGTCATTGAAAGACACTGAGGAAAAAAAGTCTTTCAGAAAATGTCAAAAAATAGAAAACAAAGACTTTCAAAAAGTAGCAAGAATGAGGATATAACTATGTTGGAAGAAAGAGGAAATGTCTTAAAGGAGATTGGTGGCAATATGTTGTATATCTGATATATTTTTATAGTGATACATCAGTTCATGAACTTAATCTGTTTTGCCATTTTGGAAAAGATGGCCATATTTGCGTATACTTGGGAAATAACACAAAAGTTGCATTTCTTACCTGATGTAGAGTTGCAAACAAAAACAAATTTTCCCATACATTTATGTTTATGGGTCGAATTGTTTGCAAAATAACGTGTTAATGAACCAAACTACCAGGGTATTTTTATTTAGACAATAACCATATTTTACCATAACATATAAAAATAGTAGGTTTGAAAAATGTGATTCTTAATGCTGGGCGTGGTGGCTCACGCCTGTAATCCCAGCACTCGGGAGGCAGAGACAGGAGGATTGCTGAGTTCGCGGCGGCTTGCCTGGGCACCATAGTGAGCTCAGGGCCAGCCTGAACTACAAAGCGAGACCCTGTCTCCAAAAAGCAAAAAAAAAAAAAAAAAAAAAAAAAAAAAAAATGTGATTCTTTCCCTTATGTGACAAGTGAAATAACCATATTCTGGAACTATGAAAAGCTATTTTATTAAAACTGGTACATTTTTCAGTGAAGAAAATTTTGGGTAAATATGTTATTTATATAAACACTTCTAGTTTTAATGTTTTTCATTTGCTTAATGAAAGTATTTACAGAAGAAATACTTCAAAGGGATGTTCTTGCTTAATATTTTATCAAGAATGAGACATTTACCCAAATGACATCCTTAATATCCTGAAATAATGATATCTGCAAATAAACATAAAATTAAATAATTCATAAATGTTTAAATTGATATTTAATTTGGTGTTTTTATAGTGGTTGCACTTGTAAATTATCGTAGAAATTCTGATTTTGTCACTTAAAAAGTAATTTGAAATTTTACTTTCCAAATCATGTTCTACAAACATGAATCTTCAGTAATCACAAGAAATCTAAATAATAGCATGGCTCATTAAAATTAATATCATTAGAATGAAAATATCATTGTACAGCTTATGGCTACATCATGTATAACACATGAGTATCTGAAAAATATGTAAATTATGTTTTTGAATCTATAAAAAAAGAATGTAATTATTCTACCAGAAAATTTCTACAACAGAAAAGATTTCTTTTTAATGTAATAAATAAGCTGGTGGCTAGGCAGTGCATGTTGACTGAGTGTAGTGGATTCACACCGAGACTAACAACGCCTTTTATTGATAATCTTCTACCATCTGCTCTAAAGATTTATTCCTACAAAGAAAAAGGCAGGTGAGGAAAAAGAATGCAAATAAGTGGCAATGCTTAAATTTGGAATCATGCTGTGATTTTGCAAAGTGGATCAATGCTACTGTTGCTTTTAATAGCATTACAATGTTTGAACCAGCAAAGCTGATGGTAAATTTCCATTGTTGCTCTATTTTCTGATAGGAGCAGGAAAGTACTTCCCGTGCTGTCAGATTTAAAAGCTTAAAAAAAATGGCAAGAATAATTTTCAAGTAATTTAACTCTTGTATAGGGCTGACAATTTCATTTTGGCAAAAAGTACAGAATACTCAGTATATTCATAGCTGTCTCAATGACTAGAATTCATTCAGTGGATAGAAAATTTAAAAATCTAAAAGTTTCTAAGGTGAAAACAGAGATCCTACTTTATCAGGCACTGGTTGTGCAAACCCTCTGGAAGTTATGGAGTCACTGGTAGGTGAAAATAAATAGGTAAAAAGGTACAAGGAAGTAACACCTCACCTGTTAGACACACCAAGTAGGTGTCTAACCCTACTTGGAGGGTTAGACCCTGGAGAATAGACTCAAGGACAAGGAAGGTAAAGGGTAGGAAAATGTATTCTGAGTACTCTCCTAATATTAGGGTTATGAACCTGAGCTAAGAATAATAGCAACAATACTAAAGAAAATGGGGAAAGAAGATTTAGAGATAAGGGAGGTAGGTGGAAGGGAAAGCTATGGAGATTAAAAAAGAACAAACTGTATTATGTATATGTATCTACTCCCCACAATGAATATAAACTTTATGTAAAGAAAACATGTACTATAAGTGAAAGAGAGAAGGGGACAGAGACAGAGACAGGGACAGGCAGAGAGCAAACTGAGAGATGGGAAGATCCTGAAAATGGATTACCACTGAGGTTCCTTCTAGGGTGTATTTGTTGAATAAAATCACATTGCAGGTTACCTTGTGTCAAGCCATAGTCACCCTATAGAATTACAAGTAGGGTCCCTTTGCTTGTGTTGATTTAATAGAAAAATATATTAGGCACCATGGGTACAGCACAGGAGAAAAACAAGAACATTTCTAGGAGGATTGGGAGTGATTGTTGTGTTGGTTGTTTTTATGCATTTATGATGTTGACTGGGCACAGGCCCAGATGGTGCCAGTTACAGTGCAGCCTTGAGCTATTGTTCTTCTCCAGGAGTCTTGCAGGCTCCTCCTGCGTGTCTCCATTTTGAGGGCCAGTGTCCATCAATACAGTCCACTCTCACAGGCTAGTTTGCCTCATCTGTGTTCTCATTATGTTGGGCTCTGTCCCTTTCTAACTGTCAATCAATTTCTATCTAATTAAGCTCTTTGCAAGAAAGTCATAGTGGATCTTTGACTTATGAACTCGATCAGTTCCTTAAAGCTGGTTGTAACTCAAGTTGGTTGTAAATCAATACAACTGGGATCTGGATGTTTACCTGGGTATATTGCATTGGATAATAAAAGGGAGAAGAGTCTTCCATTAACCTCCTTAACCCACGTAGGTCATCTGTTAGGCCAGTCCCAGTTTGAAGGTTCACTGTAAATCTAGGGGCCAGAGGAAGAGAAATTCCCATTGAAATCTAAGAAAGGTAAAGCACCTAAAAAAAAAAAAATGGGTAAAGATACAGAGATGTTGAACTGATATCAGTAAAGAGATAGCTTTCTTATGGAAAAGTAGGTGTTTCCAGGGCCACCTACAAAGTAGGAATTCAAGAGAAAACAAAAGTATCTTATAGAGTCATTAGTAGATAGGAGGTACTGGGTTATGAATGACAGTTTAAAGGACAGGTGTTGGCAATGAATTTCAGAATGGAGAATTCAGAATTCTGTAGTAAGCCAAAGTGATACAATGCTGAAATGTATCCAGGATAAATTGCTCAACCTTCACTAAGAAGGTAGAGTGTGTGTTGTTTTAAATTCTTTACTCCTGTCCCATTTCCCTCGCACATCCTTGACACAGGAACCAAAATCAGCATTACAGACTGTGGAGAGATTTAGCCACATTTACAGCTTTATGAAAGTCACGATCCATAAATAGGTGAATATTTTTCTTAAATGCCATCTTCCTGGGAAATCTCTAGTTTCCAATAATGGTGGCTCTTTCATGTGACTGAGTTTAGCTGCTAGGAAGAAAGACCACTGCAAGAGTATTAAGAAGCAATAGCAACTGGCTGAAAAGAGCTCCCTGCTTCGGGTTTCAATTTGAGGAATAAATAAAAATGTTAAAAAAAGATTCAAAAAAATCCCAGAGAAATAAACCACTGCAGAAAACTGGAGGCTTCAACACATTCCTCATTTCATAAAAGGGTGAATGTAAGAGTGAAGCTGTGGAGATGCCCTGGTGGACCAGGGAACATCCTGGCACAACCTGGGTCTGATGTAAATGTCCTGGGCAAGAAGCAGTGGACTCTAAACCAAGAATTGAAGAAAGTGTTCTGAAAAATTATTAACACATAAGTTGCATTGATCCAAGTGTGTACCCGGCAAAATTAGTTTTAAAATTAAAGGCCTTGGAAGAAAAGAGCAAAGTAGCGAGGATTCAGTGGTTGTACACTGCAAGTGAAAGGATTATTCCAGGAAAGCGTTAAATAAAAAGGCATCACAGACAGTGACAAGAACACAGATTTTTATTTTAAATATCTGGATTTCAATAACAGCTGCAAAAACACAACAAAGCACAAAATAATGTCATGTGGACTGGTAAAGCTGCAACCAACATAAAAAGTGTACCTGACCACTAATTTTGGGCAAAACAAACAAACAAAACCCTCTAAATCAGCTTTAGTCAGTGTGTTCAAAGAAGTACAGGAAGTCATTAAGCAATTGCAGAAATGTACAATAATAAATAAGACCATATATATATGTATATATATATACACATGTACATATATATATTTATATATATGTACATATATGTAATAGCAACCTGCTGAAAAGAGATCCCTGCTTCAGGTTTCAATTTCATATAGCACATACAGCACAGTTCAAGATTATGGTACAAAATCAACCTCTTCTATCTGTTACTTTTTGAGACATGATCTCACTAAGTGACTTAAATTACTATGCTATACAGCTGAACTTGAGATATTCCTGCTTCAGCCTCCTAGAGTACTGAGACTGCAGTCTTATACCATAATGAGATGTATTGATTTATACATCCATGAAGCTCAGAGAGCTCAAAGTAGTGTAGGCTATCACATTGATAGCTGAGCGCATTGTAGTCAAAATGGCTAAAGCAGAAGATAATGATATACTTTTTAAAAAAGAAAACAAATTTAGACAAACAAACATTGTTTCCAGTAGGTTCTCCAATGGATTAACAGCTTGTAGCTCATCAGACAGTCCATGGGCCAGAAGACAGAGGGATGACATGTTCAAAATGTAGAAAGTAAAACACTGAAAAGTAAAACACTCTAAACTAAAAATTGTACTTCAAGATAAGTTCTTCTTCAATTATACACACAAAATTGACAAACATTTAACCAAAAATAGTGAGAAAAGGCAAAAATAGAGAAAATTTAAGGAAATCCTGAATAATAAAATCAGGAAAGAAAGAATTTGTTGTTGTTGTTCTTGTTGTTGTTGTTGTTTTTTCAGGCATGGTGGCTCATGCCTGTCATCCCAGCACTTGGGAGGCAGAGACAAGAGGATTGCTGAGTTCAAGGCTTGCCTGGGCTACATAGTGAGCTCAGGACCAGCCTGAACTACAAAGTGAGACCCTGTTTCATAAACAAAATAAAACAGACAAAAAATAGAGCCAGGTGGTTGCTCACACCTGTAATCCCAGCACTCAGGAGGCAGAGACAGGAGGATTGCTGAGTTTGAGGCTTGCCTGGGCTACTGAGTGAGTTCAGGGACAGCCTGAGCTACAAAGCAAGATGGTGTCTCAAAAACTAAAAGAAAGAAAGAAAAGAAAGAGAAAAAGAAAGAGAAGAAAGAAAGAAAAAGTTATTTTTTGGCTTTACAGAAAGAAAAATTATTAGAATACTATTAACAATTATATGACAAGGAATTAGAAATGAAATAACCTAGAGAAAGAATACCAGATAATTATGAAGAGCATATAATATCTATGTGAAAACCTAAAAGTTTTGTAAAATTAGAGTATAATGATCTTGCTGACTGAAAATGGCTGTGCTATCCACTTCAATTAGATGAATTCTGTAGTGTGTGAATCACATCTCAGGGAAGACTTCCAATAAAAATTATAAGCCTATATTGAAGAAAATACTGAACAGATAAATTTTTAAAATGTTAAAAACATTCTCTTTGGCACTGCCGAGTTTCTCATAATAAAATGGACTGCAGAGTATCCTTGTGGTTTTAAATAGCAACATTCAAAAGTGAATTTCAGCTACATATTTGTAGTTGATCATAAATATATAGCTAAAGGACATGTCCCTGAATGAGACACACACACACATATATAAAACTATATATATATAAAATATATGTTACTATATATACATATATATACTCTATATACATATATTTTATATTTCTATATATATTTTATATGCAATATTTTACAGTATATATAGAGTATATATACTGTAAAATATTCACTGTTTTTTATTTTATAAATCTTTGTAGAAATAAACAATTCTATAGTACTTTTTTTTTGAAATGGGATTTTTCAAAGTAGTGTACTTTGACAATAAGGTAGGGAGGAGCTAATATTTCCTCTACCTGCTTCCATGTGAATCAGTATAAAGTCATGAACATTAAAAAATCTCAGTTTAGGGCCGGAGGGTTAGCTCAGTGGTTCCGGCGCCTGCCTTGCAAGCGCAAGGTCCTGAGTTCGATCCCCGGTAACCACATATAATGCTGGGCGTGGAGACATGCCCACCAACAATCAACACCGCATACTACAATGCCGGACGTGGTGGCTCACGCCTGTCATCCCAGCACTCGGGAGGCTGAGACAGGAGGATTGCTGAGTTCGCGGCAGCTTGCCTGGGCACCATAGTGAGCTCAGGGCCAGCCTGAACTACAAAGCGAGACCCTGTCTCCAAAAGCAAAAAAAAAAAAAAAAAAAATCTCAGTTTAATTTCTATTTATTTACTATGGAGTGCAGAGGTGAACAAGTAATGTAGATTTAGTTTTCTCGTTTTCAAATGCTTTGATCACCTTACCTCACAGAGTTGTTGTGGAGGTAAATAAAACTTTTATGGAAGCAAAAAAAAAAGTGAATTTCCAGGTTAAATTTATTGTAAAGATTGCTATAATTCATGTAAAGCATTATTTAGTATTTGCTTTAATGCAGATTATACACTTGATTTGTACTTGAAATAGATGGCATACAGTCCCAGTTGATATGTTTATAAAAATTATATGTACTTGGGGCAGGAGATTTAGCTCAGTGGTTCTGGCGCCTGCCTTCAAATGGAAGGTTCTGAGTTCGATCCGGGTAACCACATACAATGCTAGGCATGGAAACTCACACCCACCAGCCTTCAATACCACATACCACAGTGCCAGGTGTGGTGGCTCACACCTGTCATCCCAGCACTCGGGAGGCAGAGACAGGAGGATTGCTGAGTTCACGACGGCTTGCCTGGGCACCATAGTGAGCTCAGGGCCAGCCTGAACTACAAAGTGAGACCCTGTCTCAAAAAATATATATATATATATGTACTTTACCAAATATATAAAGACTGATAATTTAATATATAAATAACTAATACATTATTTAATATATAAATAGCTGATACATTATTTCATGGCTCCTAAGTGATGAAATATAACATTACATAACTAGGTATTTTAATATACATTATGTGAATTTTTATGGTAACAAGAACCATATACATTGTGTCCAGTGTTATTTATAAAGTCTTATTTATATATTTATGTCCAGAATTATATTATTCATATTACAGCTCATATGGTTTTCATATGCTTTGGCTTTGAAATATATTTAATTTTAAAACACTAAAAATATATGTTATATTTTCTATACCTATCGAAATAGGCTGTTATGCATGCAAATTTCCAAGCACCAGACTTGTCTCCAGAAAAATGCATTGAATATATGATATTGCAGTATAAATTATAAAGCTTATAATCAGGACACATGCTTTTAAATAGATCACTGCACAATTATTAATTAGTATTACAAATTTGAAACACATTTATCTTCAAGCAATTTAATGCAAATTAAAGTAAAGATTAAAGAGCAGCATAATTATATCTAGGTTGTGACTTATCAGATAGGAAATGACATGAGATTAATGCCAGAGAAATAAATAGAAAATCTTAAGCCGACCTCCCTTCTACATAGTTGGTTTGTGTAGTACTGGATGCATTACCAGCAGCGCCCCTGCTCTTTCTGTTCGGTCACGTCCTCGGCTTATTATGCTCCACGGTCTAGGGTGAAAGCGTTTGAGAGAAACTCAGCACAGCACGCGTGATTCCCAGTCTGGAGGTGGGGCCCTTTCTCCCCAGTGACACTAATGCTAAGAGGCCTCTGAAGGTTGGAAAGGACGTCACGACACCGTGTTGACGATGAGGCGTCGGTGCTGCTCCACCTTCTCATTTCTCTTTTGAAACCCATTTTTGCCCATTAGTAAAACCCTCATTTCTGACAAACAGCAAATGCCAGTGTTCCCATGTGTGTTTGGGTTTATTTCTTCTAAAGACAACCTTCACTGAAACTCAGAAATTTCTTGATATTTATGTGTCTAACTCCACACGAAGTCACATTTTTGGGTATTTCTTGTATTTGGAAATAGCAAAAAAAAAAAAAATGATTTAAAGCAAAATGACAGTTCTTTATAAGGAGAACCAAATCCAGCCTAAGGCATGGGTGATATAAATTGTGTCTTCAGAGGGCCCTTTGTCCTTTCTTTGTACCTGCCCCTCACTGTCTGCCTCTCCCCAATCTAATCCTTCCATGGAATCCCGCTCCCTAGACCTGGCTACTGTGTGCAGTCCTGGGTCACAGAGCCAAGTCTCAGAGCCATTTCTCATATTTTTAAGACTTGTCTGTCACATCCACACACACTCACATCCACACACTTTCTTAGTACACTGCATATGGAAAAGAGATTAGTTAAAATAACTTACATGTAAGTCAATTTGATTTGAGGGGGCAGTATTGCATACTTTTTAAATTAATAGTTTAGGGATATTCCTTAAAGAGAGGAATTTTACTATGAAAATAATTTGATAGTTATTCTCATTAAAATTCAGATTTTTTTTCTGAGACAGGGTCTCGCATTGTAGCTCAGGCTGGCACTGAGCTCACTATGTAGCCCAGGCAAGCCTCAAACTCAGCAATCCTCCTGTCTCTGCCTCCCGAGTGCTGGGATTACAGGCGTGAGCCACCACGCCCGGCACTGTGGTATGTGGTATTGATGGCTGGTGGGCATGAGTTACCACACCCAGCATTGTATGTGGTTACCGGGGATCCAACTCCAGACCTTGAGCTTGCGAGGCAGGCGCCGGAACCACTGAGCTAAACCTCTGGCCCAAAATTCACAATTTTCAGGGTACTTTCACAGTCCTAGTCGCACTTGGTTTACAATTAAACTGTTAAACTCAGACCTCGGATTTGGAAAGCAGGTTATGTCACAACAATACTTAGAGATATATTTCAGAGTCACACATTTGGCTCAAAGATTACTTCGTGTCCAGTTAGAACAGAGGAATTATTTGCCAAATCTCATGGTAAAATAATCAGGCATTGCCGGGCGTGGTGGCTCACGCCTGTAATCCCAGCACTCGGGAGGCAGAGGCAGGAGGATTGCTGAGTTCGAAGCTTGCCTAGGCTACATAGTGAGCTCAGAGCCAGCCTGAACTACAAAGCGAGACCCTGTCGCAAAATAATAATAATAATAATAATAATAATAATAATAATAATAATAATCAGACATTTTACCTTGAAGTAAGATAAGGTTCTTTGTATAATCCCACATCATACAAGTTTAAATGCCATAATTCCAAATGCTGAAATCCAGAAAGGTCAAAATCTC
This sequence comes from Thryonomys swinderianus, assembly GCA_004025085.1. Lineage (NCBI taxonomy): Eukaryota > Metazoa > Chordata > Mammalia > Rodentia > Thryonomyidae > Thryonomys > Thryonomys swinderianus. Next base: position 22,969 of record PVIC010027976.1, read on the forward strand.
CGAATTTTGAAATTCTGAATGTCCCCAACGCCCCATCACAATTCTGAAAGACTAAAATTCCACATGTGAAATCTTAAGGCCACTTATCCCCATGAAGAAAAACCAATGTAAACGAAGAAAGTCAAATTCTAGGTGAGAAGATGACCATCTGACGTGGCAAGGAAAATATCTCAGCTTAAAAATAATTCATTTGGGGCCGGACGGTTAGCTCAGTGGTTCGGGCGCCTGCCTCGCAAGCGCAAGGTCCTGAGTTCGATCCCCGGAAACCACATACAATGCTGGGCGTGGTGACTCATGCCCACCAGCAATCAATACCACATATCACAGTGCCGGGCGTGGTGGCTCACATCTGTAATCCCAGCACTCAGGAGGCAGAGACAGGCAGATTGCTGAGTTCGAGGCTTGCTTGGGCTACACAGTGAGCGCAGAGCCAGCCTGAACTACAACGTGAGACCCTGTCTCAAAAAAAAAAAAAAATTTCATTTGATGGGCCAGAGATTTAGCTCAGTGGTTCCAGCACCTGCCTCGCAAGTGCAAGGTCCTGAGT
>PVIC010027977.1:0-23506 GCA_004025085.1 Thryonomys swinderianus
GAGGGAGAGGGAGAGGGAGAGGGAGAGGGAGAGAGAGAGGGCTACTATAAAACCTAACATACATTCCCAACAAAAATCCTCAGCAGTTCAAGGCCAGCCTGAACTACACAGTGAGACCCTGTCTCCGAAACACAAAATAAAAAACTCTCAGCAAACTTAAAAACAGAAGGAAACTTCATCAACTTGATAAAGAACTTCTAAAAAAGAAACTGCAGCTAACATCTTACTGTAAAGAACAAGACCAAATACTTCTCCCCAAGACTGGGTGGGTATAAGCTAAGGATGTCTGCTCTCCCCACTTCTAATGAAAATGAACAGATGAAAAGGGAAGAGAAGAGAAAAGAGGAAGAGGGAAGGGCAAAGAAGGGCAAAAGATAGGGTATTGGTTACCAAAAGAAGAAAAACTGTCTATACTCAGATATTTTGATTATGTAAAAATTCTGCAATACAGCAAGACTAATCTTTGTAAGGTTGCAAAAGACCAAATAAATATTCAAAAACCAATTGTCTTTCTATATACTGGCAATAAATTACCAGAATTTGAAATATTAAAGATAGTATTTATGAATAAAAAATATAAATTGGGGATAAATTCAACAAAAGACATACAGCACTATAATTTTTAACACTAACATCTATACAACACTGCTTAAAACAAAGATAGCTAAGTAAACTGAAATAAATAGTACTGAGTTAACAAAGCAAGAGACCATATTAAGATGTCAATTCTTCCCAACTTGAACTATAGACTTAATACAATCTAAATCAAAAGTCCAACTGGCAGGGGCCGGAGATTTAGCTCAGTGGTTCCGGTGCCTGCCTAGCAAGTGCAAGGTCCCTGGTAACCACATACAACTGTACTGGGTGTGGTGACTCACACCCACCAGCAATCAGTACCACACACCACAATGCCACCGGCTGTGGTGTCTCAGGCTGTAATCCCAGTACTCAGGAGGCAGAGGCAGGATGATTGCTGAGTTCGAGGCTTGCCTGGGCTACATAGTGAGCTCAGGGCCAGCCTGAACTACAAAGTGAGGCCCTGTTTCAAAAAAATAAAAAAGAATCTAAGACTTACAGTTTACAAAAGATGTATCTCTAAAATCCTTTCTTAGACCATCCTGGCAAATCCATTCCTATCCCAAAGTAACTCTCTTTAAGGTAATATCCTTGAGATGTAACATCTAAATGATCACTGGACAAATCTCCAAAAGAAAAGTTTTACTTTCCCAGAACCACTCTAGTTTCAAGTGTTCTCCTTCATTTTAAAAAGCTATCTCTGCTAGAGCACTCCAGCTTCAGAAGAGGCTTACATGTCTTTGAAGAGTTCGGCTCATCTTTCATCTAAATGCATTCCTGCATCACAAAATGTTCTTGACTTCTAGGTACTATGCCTTGAACTAATTATTAGTTCAGAATATCATTACAAACCTCTAACAGTGTTTTGGGTTTTTTTTTTTAATCTTTATTAAGCTTCTAAAATTGAATTTTTTGGCCAGGGATTTAGCTCAGTGATTCTGGCATCTGCCTGGCAAGGGAAAGTCCCACATTTGATCCCCTGCACCACATTAACACCATGTCAGGTGTGGTGGCTCACACCTGTAATTCCAGCACTCAGGAGGCAGAGGCAGGAGAATTGCTGTGAGTTCAAGGCTAATTTGGGCTATATAGTAAGCTCACGGCCAGCCTGAACTACAAAGTAAGACCATATTTCAAAAAAACTAAAAATAAAATTAAAATTTTTTTGTTGTTGGTACTGGGGATCAAACCCAGGACCTTGCACTTGCCAAGCAGGCACAAAGAACCACTGAGCTACACCCTTAGCCCTTAAATTGACTACTGTTGAAACTGTTTAATCTGACATAGACTTAATGGATAAATTAAATTAAATGGTCTAATGTATAAATGTAGTTACCTAAAGAGAGAAGTTAGGGTCCAAAGACAAACTTCATATGCTTTGTTTGGTTTGGTTTGGTTTGGTTTTTGAGACAAGTCCTTGATAATGTAGTTCAAACTGGGCTTGAACACATGGGACTCCCCTGCCTCAGCCTTGCAGAGGAGGTTATTACACATACCACGTGTACTACACATGGCTGTCCATCCACTTTACTCTCATCTCAGACTAGTCCCGTAACACCAGCAGTATTCTAACTAAACTCCAGACCAAAGGCATCTCTAGAGAAAAAATCAGAAGCCTGAAATCACTAAGGGTATATTAAATTGTCAAGCATGAACACTTTTTTTTTTTTTTTGAGACAGGGTCTCGCTTTGTAGTTCAGGCTGGCCCTGAGTTCACTATGTAGCCCACGCAAGCCTCCCTGTCTCAAAAAAAAAAAAAAAAAAAAAAAAAAAAAAAAAAAAAAAAAAAAAAAAAAAAAAAAAAAAAAAAAAAAATATATATATATATATATATATATATATATATATATACACAAAAGATCTGCAAATTCTGGTTTTTAGAAGAGGGTATTATACTAGTATAGCATCTGGCTTCTCAGACACATTGTACCTATAGTCTGGGGGTTTTTAGATGAAGGAGCCATCCCTAAACCCTGAGACCCGGCATCTTGTGACTACCAGAGGTTATATTAAGACAGTACAGATTCCAATTGGCTGGAATAATGCCCTGACTGTTTACATTTTTAAAATCTCTATGTGATTCTAATGTGTGCCCAGGTTTAAGAATCACTGAGTTTATGAGAATCAATAACTCTTGCCTTTACAATATAACAAAACTAAAACTATAAACAGTTAAAACACAATGATCCAGGTAAGCTAAACATTCACCACAAGTTCTTAAATTTAATATTTTAAACAAACTTTGACACTCTTAAATGGGAAGGCAGGGTTAGATCACACACCTGGCTAAAAACTGAAGGCCAGCAGAATCTCTTTCATTTAGCATTTCTTCATTAGAATGCAAATTAAGAACATGCTATTGAAGGAACCTATTCTAGGAGCCTGCCATGGTGCCAACAGCATTTTTATTCACAAAACATCAATTTTATAAATTTTTTTCTGGCTCAGTACTAAGCTTAAGGTTCATATTCTAATTACTGGTAATTATTAAATTACCCAAAGGCAAATTACGCTGAACATTAACATTTAAAACCCTATTCTTAGACTTATTACATTTACAATTTTAGTGAAATAAATTAACATTGAAATATAAATTTTATCAATATAAATGTCAAAGGTTCTGATAAAAAAATGGAATCAGAATCTTACTTTTCTTGAGACAGGGTCTTGCTCTGGAGCTGCTATGAAACATATTTTTTTTCCCCAGTTTGGATGCAATTAATTATTTTATCCTTTCCAAACCATTATCATTTACTTTGGTTTGAAAAAGAAATTCATTTTTGAAACAAATTTCAAATTATTTTCAAATCTTACTAATTAAACAGCATTAATAATTTAATAAAGATATATATTCAAAGTATCTTACAAAAATCTGGGCTACAACAAAACCAAAATTCTGTGCAATTTCTATAAAACTTGGATAATAAAAGCTCACAAAGATATGTGGGTTCTTGGGCTAGGGAAGAGATACAGGGTTTTAGTTGCAGTTCTACCATAAACTGCCTACATAACCTTAATTATCCAACCCCGCAACAGTAGTGATCACCCTGAAACTCGCATATGCATGTGTGCACATGTGCACAAGGCTACATTAAGGCTGAAGTCTATTCTGGGTCTAAAATTCTGTGTCTAGCAAAAAACAATGAGGAGGGCCGGAGGATTAGCTCAGTGGTTCCGGCGCCTGCCTTGCAAGCACAAAGTCCTGAGTTCGATCCCCAGAAACCACATACAATGCTGGGCGTGGAGACTCACGTACCACATATCACAGTGCCGGGCGTGGTGGCTCACGCCTGTAATCCCAGCACTCGAGAGGCAGAGACAGGAAGATTGCTGAGTTCAAGGCTTACCTGGACTACATAGTGAGCTCAGGGCCAGCCTGAACTACAAAGCGAGACCCTGTCTCAAAAAGAAAAAAAAAAAAAGCCAGTGAGGAATCTGGAGACTGGGTTATCTATGTAAAATGCTGTTATATCTTCTCCTAATTTTCATATATTTCAATGACCCAAAACATCTCAAACTGTGTAATTATAACTACAGTATACAAAAGGATTCTAGTATTTATATCAATATATTATTAGCATAAATGCCCAAAGGTTCTAAACATAGCATGTCACTTTAAAAACGTGCCACAGAGAAGCTTTACTTCACTCACTCACCACCTTAAAACACTCATGCTGCTTGGTTGTCATTACTCCTCCTCCAAAATCTAGTCACCACAAACACTACAGCATTTCTTTTTCTTTTTGAGATAGGGTCTTTCTATGCAATCTGAACCTGCTATGTATTCTAGCCTGGCTTCAAACTCACAGTGATCCTCTTGCCTCAATCGACTGAGTGTTAAAGTTACAAGTGTGCACCACCATACTCAGCTATAGTATTTTCTTTTGTCATGAAGTCAACTTTTCTTTTTACTGGCTTACAGAATGGGGAAAGGGAATTATAGGTTAAGCTTAACAAAACCTTTCTGGAAGTCAACAATGATTTTTTCCTAACTCTCCAGTACAGAGTATAAGAATTTGCTAAAACCATCAAAACACCCAATTATAGGTGATCTGGGAGAGGATAGGCCTCATATTAGAATGCTTATACTTATTCAGTTTATAAGCAACATTCAAGCAACTTACCATTGTTCCAAAAGGAATGGCTCTTGAAGCATGGTAGTAAATGGCTATAAAATTGATGAAGAAGGCAGTGCCACACACCATAGCTGGGATAAGAAATGCCCCAATAAACATCTGCTTTATCCATCTCCTTCCTGAAAGAGAAAAGATAAAACCAGAGCAATACAAAGATGTTTTAATGCTTAAAATGTAAATATCTAGGGCCCAATAACTTATTTAAAATTTTAATATAAAGATCATGAAGTGGCTGGGGATATAGCTCAGTGGTTCTGGTGTCTGCCATGTAAGCATAAGTTTCTGAGTTCAATCCCTGGTACCAAAAAAAAAAAGACCATGAAGTTTGATATCCTAAATTGTTCCAACACAAGAGTTAGTTGTTCCAAAACAATAGCTGATGGGAAACATCTTAATTTAGCTCAGGAACTTAAGATTTAAAGCTGGATCATTATTAAAATTCCACAATCCATTCATAACCAAAAGGACCCAAATAGGAAATGCTATAGAAAAAAGTTCCCAAACTTGTGTTTTTCTCTATAGAAAGTTCATTTTAAATAGCTGTCTCACAGAATTACTATCCCCAATCTTAACATTCCTCCAGAAAAATTCCTGATTTTGAACTTACTTTCTCTGTCTCTTCCGTAGATGTTTCAAGAACCCTTCCCTTCCAACTAATAACCAGCATTTGAACACCACCACAAAAATGCTGGCAGCTTACCTAAGTATTTCTTCTATTTAATCTCTAAAATTTTCCTTTCTCCTACTTTTCATTATCTTTTCAGATTCAGACATGTATTGATAAAGGTCCTTAAATAAATCTCTTTAGCTCTCCCTCTCCTTCAAATGATCAAGAAGAATCCCACACACAATCCGGTGGCAACATGGGCACCTGGCTTCCCACACACTTGGGAGATCTAGTTAGTCCTGGCTCCAAACTAGGCCAACAGCATTATTTAGTGCATGGAGATAAGTGAGAAGACTTTGAGCTCTACTACAGTTCAAATCCTGCCATTACTTAAACATTCTTCATTTCCTTGGTTGATTTTTACATTTTAGGTCTCTATTGATTTTCTGAGATTATTCAGGCAAAAATATTAAGATATTTTCAGACCTTCTCAGGGAATTATCAACCAGAATATAATCTTTGTAAGATCTAATAATCCTGTATCTGACCTTGAACTTTTAGTTTTCAAAAGTAAATATAGAAAAAGAAAATTGGCTGGGTATCCTTAATTTGCAATTAAACTAAAAGCAAATTTATGTCCAAGTATGAATAAATTTCTTATTTTAAGTAAATTTGTGCTATGAAGACATTTTTCTGGAAGTCACAAACTGTGAAGTTTCAGCCTAACTAGTTTTCTGGTCAAATTCAAAGCAGTAACCTTAGACATTTTATCTCCTTAGGATAAAACCCTATATGGCAGGAGTTATTTCCCATACCTAAAAATAGGATTTAGAGACTAAATATCTAACTAAAGCAGTCAGAAATCCACAGGCAATTCACAGAGTTAGCTACACAAAAGGCACTGATCACTAAGTCAAGTAGGACCTATGAAAACAGCAACAAGATATCTTGAATTTTATATGATTCTGTTATGACATAATAAGTCTCTCTAGTCTAGTAATGCTGATATTTCTTAGACTGTGGAAATCTTATTAGGAAATTTCTATCTTGGGAATATAATTTTAAAACCTTTCAACAACCATTCATAAACTAAAATACACAGATACACTGTTTTCAGTATTTTTCTGACTCTACAGATTATTACAAGGAACTTTAAGGCCACTGAATGTCATCACAGAAAGAAACATGAGGAGTAAATATCCTTGTATTATCCCCATCCTTTCCAGGTCATAGTTGTAAAGGAAGGTATTTCAGATGAAGTACCCTTAGCAAAACACAAAATATAGAAATACTTGCAGGGCCGGAGGGTTAGCTCAGTGGTTCTGGTGCCGGCCTCACAAGCGCAAGGACCTGAGTTGGATCCCCGGTAACCACATATAATGCTGGGCGTGGAGACACGCCTACCAACAATCAACACCACACACCACAGTGCCGGATGTGGTGGCTCACGCCTGTAATCCCAGCACTCGGGAGGCAGAGACAGGAGGATTGCTGAGTTCACGGTGGCTTGCCTGGGCACCATAGTGAGCTCAGGGCCAGCCTGAACTACAAAGCGAGACCCTGTCTCAAAAAGCAAAAAAGAAATACTTGCAGAGGTTCCCTTGATAAATATTTAAGAGAACTGAAATAGCTCTCCTTTCTACTTTGCTTCCACTGATCAGAAGCCTTAACATACACCCTTAAACTGTTTTTTTTTTTTTTTGGAGACAGGATCTTGCTTTGTAGTTCAGGCTGGCCCTCAGCTCACTATGTAGACCAGGCAAGCCTCAAACTCAGCAATCCTCCTGTCTCTGCCTCCTGAGTGCTGGGATTACAGGCGTGAGCCACCATGCCCAGCACTGTGGTATATGGTATTGATTGCTGGTGGGCGTGAGTCACCCGCCCAACACTGTATATGGTTACCAGGGATCAAACTCAGGACCTCGGGCTTGCAAGGCAGGCGCTGGAACCACTGAGCTAAATTAATGCTCTTTGTGGAGTCCTCCCATGGACCACACCTAGAGAATTGGTACTTCAAAACAATGTAATTCAAATGACTTAAATGTATTGACCTACATGTTTCTCAAGGCTAATTCCACAACAGAGATGAACTATTAATTATTCATAATTTTAGGAAATAAAATGCAAGAATTACATAAAAACAAGACAGAACACATAATAGATTGGTGAAAGTCAGTGAACTGGGATAGCAAAAGATTTTTTTTTTTTTTTTTTTTGAGACAGGGTCTCGCTTTGTAGTTCAGGCTGGCTCTGAGCTCACTATGTAGCCCAGGCAAGCTTCGAGCTCAGCAATCTTCCTGTCTCTGCCTCCCGAGTGCTGGGATTACAGGCGTGAGCCACCACGCCTGGCACAGTGGTATGCGGTATTGATTGTTCGTGGGCATGAGTCTCCACACCCAGCATTGTAAGTGGTTACCGGGGATCAAACTCAGGACCTTGCACTTGCGAGGCAGGCACCAGAACCACTGAGCTAACCCTCCGGCCCAGCAAAAGATTTTTTAACAGCTATACTGCCCATTTTAAATTCCAATTCTGTCCTGGAAAACATTAGCACTTCTAATCAAAAATACACAGTAATAGCTGGGCATAGTGGTGCACACCTGTAGTCCCAGCACTTGGGAGGCAGAGGCAGGAGGATTGCTGAGTTCGAGGCTTGCCTGGACTACATAGTGAGCTCAGAGCCAGCCTGAACTACAAAGCGAGACCCTGTCTCAAAAACAAACAAACAAACAAAAAATACACAGTAATAACCCCTAAGTTACCTCCTTGTCTAGCATATAGACTTCCTCCAAAATAACCATTCACTGGAGATGTAGCAGCATAGACAAATATGGCTGTACTGAGCATTGATCCTCTCCTAAAAAAAGTGAAAACACAAGGAAAATTAAAGTTTTTTTTTAAAATCACAGTCTTCCCCCATTAGATTAGATTAACTTCAAGGATAAAATTAAAAAGACAAAAAGACCACATTCTGGTCTATAAAACACCTCTAAATGTTCTCTATGGGTAAATTCATATTAAAACTGATCTTAAATATACCAGGCTATTATTTTTCTCTAACTCGCAGTTATATTTCATAATATACTATAAACAAATACCTCACATTTTCTTGACAAAAATATTAGATGCTGGCACTAAAACTGTTTCTGCAATCTTGTACATCAAGTCCATCATATGGAATAGGATATTCATCTGGTTTAATGAATAGAATATTCATTTTAATAACTTGATTCAACTGCTTTTAAGAGTCTTGCTTAGAAATAAAATGGAAGCAGACAGCTTATGTTAAGCATTTTTACTTCAAGTGGTATAAAGCTGAAACTTTCCCTGTCAGTTTCCCTTATGTTGTTAAAATAATTTTCTAAAAAATTACACATATATACATTTTTATTAACTCAGATCTATAATCCTAATTGCCCCTTCCAGACATCCAGGAAATTCACACTAGCCCTTCTGTTGAATAAAACTGGAAAAAAAAATTTAATGCCTAGTTTCAAAGACTAGAATGACAAATAACAATATCATTTGCCATAAAACAGAAATGTACTTATTAATCCATGACAGATCGCTTCTCGGCCTTTTGGCTAAGATCAAGTGTAATCCATGACACATTTCAACCCACCATTCTTGCAATATGTAACACTCTTTTATTCAGATACCTTTGCTCATTTCCTTCAAGAGGATACATTAACTGAAAACACTGCAATATTTCATTCTAATCAGTATATAGCTAAACACAAGTATAGCATATGAATTTGTTGTCCTCGATTTTAAAAGATCATAGATCTCAAAGTTTAAACTGATTTGTTTTTTCAAGAACCCAATAAACCACTGCAAGTGTTTTTCAAGTACTTACAGGGTACTGTTATGGATCTGTGTATTACAGCTGACCTAGACCTAACAAAGCTGAAACAGAAAGGATGCTTGCAGCCTAAAATCTGCCTAGTGCCAGTCAGAAGTTTCTAGCATCACCAAAAAGAGTTGGAAAGCGCTGCCTGTGTGACTGAGGGCTCAAGATGCCTGCGTGTTGCCTTTCAGATTCCCTAAGACAGGTACAGTACCTATCAGTCTTCAGAATAAGACTTATCCTAACCCCTTTGTTCATATTCTACGGCATTTCACTCACCCCTCTACCATGAACTAGTTTTGTCTACACTAAAAAATCCAGAGGCAGCCTCAGTATTGAGACTGGAGGGAACCTTTAAGCAAGACTACGCCCCACTTGCAGCAAAAGGTCCAGAGCACCAACAGCATTCCAATCTCACTGTCACCGTCACAATGCTATGCCTTCTTAAGAGTTAGTATCAGTGCCGGGCGTGGTGGCTCACGCCTGTCATCTCAGCACTCAGGAGGCAGAGACAGGAGGATTGCTGAGTTCCAGGCTTGCCTGGGCTGCATAGTGAGCTCAGGGCCAGCCTGAACTACAAAGCTAGACCCTGTCTCAAAAAAAAAAAAAAGTTAGTATCACACAGTGATAAAAATCCACACCTTGAAAATACTTTTTCCTGATTATTATGGTAATCACAGAAGCATTATCTTCAGAATCATTTCATTTCTGGCATGATTCATCTCAATTTTATGTGTAAATTTTTTAGTGTCATAGCTTCATTTTGTTATTACTGCTACTTTCATCTCTATAACAGCAAATTAAGAGAAAAGTTCTATAGTAGAATTGCCTAAATTCGAGTCTCAGTAACAGCTGTGTGATCTCAAATTACTCAACCTCTCCAAGCTTAACTTTCCTTGTTCTAGAATAGAAATAGCAGTACCTTTTACAAAACTGATGTGAAAGACTAAAGAAGCTGATGTGCATAAAGTAAGAAAACATGACACCTCACTTAATATAAGCCCCTTTTACAGTAATACTTATTGCTTTTGTACTTATAATTACTTTAACTTTAAGTAAATATAACATAAAACAGCAATTTACAGTAATAGCAGTAAAAAACAATGCATGACCTGCCTGCTAATAACATCTATTATAGAGTTGTTTCCTATTTCTAAAAACTGAAGATCTTTAGGAAGTCTCTGCATTAAAAACAGATTGCCAAAGTATAATGCTAACATTTTGAAAAACAAAGCAAAAATCTGGATTCTAGGAAAAGTTATTCTCTAGGGGTTCATAAAGTTGAATAGTATATTCAGTGTCAATTCAAAAGCAATGTAAGCCAATATTTAATGTAAAGTACAACTTGCTAGCAGCTTTGAAATTTTTTCTCATATTTAGGATTCAGTCTACCTGCAATATATTTATTCCCTAAAATATGAACTATCACTATAATGCTGAAGTTGTAAGTTTTGGCCATTTATTTAAAGCTACAAAGAAACAACTTTGTTGTTAATACACATTTCAGTTCAACAAGCACTGATTAGGTTCCTTCCAAGTGCAAGGCTCTTCGTATAGTTACAGTACTTTGAGAATTAAAAGGTTGTTAAAAACAAATGCTTACTCTTAAGGGAGCCATTAAGAAAAAGCAATTTAGTATATAGTAAAATATTTAATATACAACTAGAGTTATTCTTTTTGCACGAATTTATTGCTTGTCCCTGAAATAGGCACAAATACATTCTGAAGTAAGCTAGAAGTATGAAATAAAACTAGAGAAAGTCACTGTGACAGAAGGCACCGTGGAACAGCACAAAGTACCCGCATGGGAACAACCGCCTCCTGGGCAGGCACCGGGGAACCCTTGCTTTACAGATGCTCAACCTCTCTGAGCACAAGGTGACGGAACTACTTTTGAGAATGTATAATCTCTTTCAATTCAAAGACCTCAAATCAAAATTCCTAACAAACAGTTTTGTTAAGAAAAAAAAAAAAAAACAGCATGTAAAGAGAAGATACTTGTTGAGGACCTTTGCTTTCAAGCAGTGATTCAATTATTTTGTAATCCTGTATGAATTTCCCATAGGTCTTTTTACTATTATTTACAATCCTTCCATTCTGTACTCTCCTAGATTTGGAGAGAACTGTGAAATACTAAATTTAGTAACTGGTAACCCTAGTACTTTTTATGAAGACCTAGTTGAATGAGTGTCCAACCTTCCAAAAAAGCCCAGTTCACTCTGAACTGAACGTAACTGCTGCTTAATTCTTTACTGCAATATAAACTTTGTAATCAATCAAAATGTTCAGTAATGCTAGTAGTAAGATTCAGCCTGTGCAGAGAAATATAATTAAAGGTTATTACTCATTATTTGCCTATAATATTTATAGTTTTTAAATTTTAATATAATGGAAATAAGCACGTATTTAACTATGATTGACTTAAAAAGTTTCAATCATTAAATCTACCCAAGAACTGAAAAGTAATGAAGTATAAGCACTTACTCTGTATACAAATCTTCAATCATTGCAACAATAATAACAATGAGAGAGACAGCGAATATCTGACATCCAGAGCCAATGAGAGAGGAAAATATCAATGGGTGACTTGATGGTCTAAATACATCTCCATGCACCTGCTTCCAGCCATACTCATCTCCTAGGTCTCTATCCTAGTCACAGATATATATGCAGAGAGACAAAAAACATTCAGAATGGAATTAAAACAGTCAACCTCAACAGTTTGAAAAACACAGTTTAAAGCACTGGATATTTAGCTCAGTGGTTCCAGTGCCTGCCTCGCAAGCGCAACATCGTGTGTTCGATTCCTGGTAACTACATACCACAGTGCCTGGCATGGTAGCTCACGCCTGTAATCCCAGCACTGGGGAGGCAGAGACAGGAGGATTGCTGAGTTCGAGGCTTGCCTGGGCTCCATAGTGAGCTCAGGGCCAGCCTGAACTACAAAGCGAGACCCTGTCTCAAAAAAAAAAAAAAAAAAAAACACACACACAAAAAAACCCCCACAGTTTTAAGTTCCCTCCTTCCAACTTCACAACCTTTTTTTTGGAGACAGGGTCTCGCTTTGCAGTTCAGGCTGGCCCAGAGCTCACTACGGAGCCCAGGCAAGCCTCGAACTCAGCAATCCTCCTGTCTCTGCCTCCTGAGTGCTGGGATTACAGGCTTGAGCCACCGCGCCCCGCACTGTGGTATGTGGTATTGATTGCTGGTGGGTGTGAGTCACCACGCCCAGCATTGTATGTGGTTACTGGGATCAAACTCAGGACCTTGTACTTGTGAGGTAGGTGCCAGAACCACTAAACTAAATCTCTGGCTAAATTTACAACTTTTTAAAGAGATTCAAAATAATGAGAAGAGAAATCTCATATTTAAAATATCACTGCTGGAGGACTGCCACAAGTTTGAGGTCTGCCTGGGCTACCTGGCGAGTTCGAGATCAGCCTGAACAAAGTAGCAAGACCTTGTCTCAATTTTTTTAAAAAAGGTCCACAAATTAAAATAGTATAGCCTTAATAACAATGTCGAAGTGCTAGAGTGCAAGAGGGTAACACCTGGTTGTGCTCAGATAATGTCAAAGAATGGGAGGTCATAATGGGGAACAAAATGAAACGGTCAGATATGAAAAATGGCACTGACTCTCTTAAAATTACTTTTAGACTCCATTTATGATTGAGGTTTTCTACAGAGTCCGCAGTGGTTTTCTTGTTTTGTTTTGTTTTTGAGACAGGGCCTTACTATGTGTCCAAGCTGGCTTTGCGCTATGTAGTCCAAGCTGGCCTCAAACTTGAGGTGATCCTCCCCCCTCTGCTTCTCAAGTGCTGGGATTACTGGCATGCACCACCATGGTCAGCTCTATAGTGGTTTTTAAAAAGCAATCAGTTTTTCATAAGAAATAGTAGTCATTCAAAATAATTTATTTTTTGTTTTGGAGGGAGTAAGGTGGGAAAGATCCTGGTCAGGGAGGTATATTTTGAGGAAGAATAAATACCTTACCTACCTTCTGATATTTTGTAAACTCATTCAACCTCAGGACTTCATATAAGAAATTATGAACATTTCAACATTCAAAATAACACTGAGATAAACTATTCCTATTAGTATAATGTAAAATGTTTACTCACCATATCATCCATTTCCTCTTCTTTACTATACCGGGCATAATCTTTCCTTAAAGTTCTCATTAAAATCATTGAAACTAAGCCCACCAAGAAGATTACCATCATGAAGGAGTTGAAAATTGAAAACCAATGAATCTAAACCAATAGGAAATAAAATGTAACCAATATGAAATAGTCACACAGGTAATAGATTTTATGATCACAACTAGATGTTTACGGAAACAACAAATATTTAAAATTTTCTGCATAAAACTCCAAACCCAAGATGTGTTGAGCATAAGTATTCACTTAAAAATTGATTTTCTTTATAGTATGGTTCCACGTAGAAGTTCACATTCAAATTTACTGTACCAATAAAGTACCATTTGGCCACATAGTAAGTGCAATTCAGCACTACACAGAAAAAAGATGGGATCTGACATATCACAATCACAGACCTGTTCATCTTAACACAGGCTGTCAATTTCTAGCTATGTAGTCAGTTTTCTCATCTAAAGAATGGAAGAATTAAAGTGATTTGTATGGTTTAATTATATATATCAAAAACATGCTACTGTGTCAGGTATAGTAGTAACAACAACAAATGTTAGTTCTCTACTCCCAACTGAGCAATAACCTGAAAAATTTAAAACACCACAACCAAGCCATGACACTCTGCTGTCAGACATAGGCCCCTTTCTGAACTATCTGTTTCACTTGCTTCCAATTAATTCATCCTCTCCCTTCTATTGCCTCATTATTTAGTCCTCTCCAAATGAGTCACCCATGATACATAAAACGTTGAAGTATCTCTTAGTTCCTCAATGTTCTAAAGGCTTCTAAGTTTGATTTCATCCACACCTTAGTCACAAAACTATGTTCAGATTCTGGTCCATAATCACAAAGGACTACCATATCTCTCTCAGTGTACGTCAGAATGTGGTGCGTCCGATTTGAACTTGGTATGTAGCACTGCCCCATTATGTCTACTTATATTTATTTCAGTTACCAAAAGATCCTTAAGGATTGCTCTGAAACCTCTCTTCAAGGTCCCAACAGCATCCTCTCTCCTGTCTTCTACTACGCAGAAAAACACATCTATTTAAGCTTTTTTTTGAGACAGGGTCTCACTATAACTTTAGGCTGGCCTCAAGCTCAGTAAGCCTCCCAGCTTTCTAAGTGCTGGGACTGATTACAGGCTTAGGCCACCATCCCTGATTGTTCAAATATCCTTCTAAACGTTCTTTCCTCCTGTTGATCTCCTAGAAAGAATTTCCCTTTTGAAATCCACCTTTCCTCTAGGTCAGTGGTAGCGAGTCTATGGCACATATGCTGCGCAGACACGCAGAGCCCTCTCTCTGGCCTTGGACCCAACTCGCCCGTGCGCCACCCCAGCAGTGGAGCTGCCAGGTTTAACTACAGCACTGGCAACTTTGTGACAATTAAGTGGATTTTGGGTTGCAGTATGGGCACTCGACCTCTGAAAGGTTCAGAATCATTCTAAGCTCTAGATTTCATTCACTCGGAAGTGTTTTCCCCCTCTTATTTTACACCCCTAAACCTTTAGCTTTCTCCAGCATTAACAATCTCCAAAGGTCCTCAACTGTAATGGTATCTATCCCTTGGAGTCATCATAAAGTTTAAATAGGACAATAACTGTGAAATATAGCGGTAGGTATACTAAATACACTAAAACAGACTCTGAAAGTCAGCATTATTACTATTCAAAGTATTTGACTTTAGTCCTCTCATTCTTCTGAGCTTTAGTCTCATCTCTTTCAATTCAATACTTTTCTTTCTTTTCTGTTTTTTATTTTTTATTTTTTGAACCAGGAATTGAACTCAATAATTTTCAAATAATTACACGTTCTATTCCTTTCCTCACTTCCTCCAAAATACAACACATCACTTTGGTCTTCCTCAACTTTCTCAAAGGCCTGCAATGAACTGATACACAAATTCAACCACGAATTATCTGCTCCCTCTCCTTGACCCCTCTGCCACACTGACTTGTACTAACACTCCCTCCTCCCACCTCCCCTTCTTTCATCCTCTATGCATTTCCTTCCACCCTCTTTGAACTTTTTTTGTAAGTTTCTGGCTCTTAGAATTCTGCTACGATTTTTTGGACCCTCAGAACTTGTACCACACATTGTAATGAGGACACACACACTCCACTCCTTGTCCCCACGCTGCCCCAAATTTCTAACCCACCTTCTCACTCAAGTTCCAGACCTTTGCTAACTACAATTTACATTTGAGTGCCTTTCTAGAATTTCAAGTTCAGACTGCCTGAATGATTACCGTGAACTCTTAACTGTTTCTCACATGTAACACTCACTTTTCATTCACTCATTTCTGATAATGGTATCAGCCTTTCCAAAATAACACGTTCATATTCATCACTCCCCTATTAATTTGAATGATATACCCTTTTTCTTTCATGTCAAACTTAAACTATTTCCCTAGTAGTCTATATTCCACATAATGAGGCCAACCTCTCTAGTCAACTTTTCTTTCCATTTTTCTATATATTCCAAACAGGCCTATTCTTCTTCAGTGATCCACAAATGCAGCTTACTAACTTCCACCTTTCTATTTATTTATTTGTTTGTTTTGAGACAGGGTCTTGCTTTGTAGTTCAGGCTGGCCCTGAGCTCACTATGTAGCCCAGGCAAGCCTCAAACTCAGCAATCCTCCTGCCTCTGCCTCCCGAAGCTGGGATTACAGGACTGAACAATGTGTTATGTGGTACTGATTGCTGGTGGGCATGAGTCACCACACCCAGTATTGTTTACGTCATTACCAGGAATCGAAACTGGTATTGTTTATGTGGTTACTGGGGATCGAACCAGGGACCTTGTGCTTGCTAGGCAGGTGCCAGAACCATTGAACTAAATCTTTGGCTCCTCCATCCTTTTATTCTTTCATAACTTTTTTTCAATGGGACCAACTTCTATCTTCCTTCACTTCTACTCTTTAAATTCCAACTTAAGCGGTCCATAGAGAAGGTCCCATTTACACATTCCAGTTCTTCACAAAAATCTTTCTGCTCTAAAATTCTACAAGTGAACCTACAGAAAATATACAATTTACTGTCCTGCACAATTACAACAGATTTTAACTAATTTGGGCTAATGTGCTGAGGCTGTGTACCAAGGTGGAAGACAGTTTGGGTTTGCTGAATGCCCTGAGGCTTCAAGAAGACGACACAACTCTGTAGGTCTTCCAGAGAAGGAGACAGACAATTACTTCTGCCTCTTCATAAGATCATTCCTTTCTTTATTCAAATATTTACTGAACATCTACCAAAATCTTACAGGAAACAATGAATGAATTATATTTTGAATTGTCTGCCCCAAAAGACTATGTAAATTGACTTTTCCAAAGATTTCATGTTGTTCCCATTTAGGAAATTAATAACATGGAAAAAGTTTAAAAAAAGAGAGAGAAAAAAATATGACTCATTATCTTTTAGTCAATTTTTTTTTTTTTTTTTTTTGGAGACAGGGTTCAGGCTGGCCCTGAGCTCACTATGTAGCCCAGGCTAGCCTCGAACTCACAGCAACCCTCCTGCCTCTGCCTCTCAAGTGCTGGGATGACAGGCATGAGCCACCATACCCGACACTGTGATTTGTGGTACCGAATGCTGGGATTACAGGCATGACCATGCCCACCATTGTGATAAGTGGTACTTGGGATAGAACTCAGGACCTGTGCTTGTGAGGAAGATGCCAGAACCACTGAGCTAAATCCCAGCCCAATTTATTAACTTTTAAAGAAAAATATTTTAGTTATATTTAGTAAAAAGAAAAATGCACCTAAAATGCTACACTTTCTAACATGAAAAAAAATGGAGATTGTGATGTTAAGTAAGACAAGCCAAACAAAGAAAGTCAAGTATCACAGATGGAGGTAAGAAGCACTCTGTAATCTTAGCACTCCAGGAGGCTGAGGCAGAAGGATCCTAACTTTGAGCCCAGGCTAGTCAACTTAGTAAGACTGTCTCAAAATAAAAACTAAAAAAAGGGAAAGTTGTATGTGTAGCTAACAGTGCAAAGCCCTGAGGTTCAACCCCCATTACTACAAAAAGAAAAGAAAGTACTGAAAGATCCCATTCATACATGGAATCTAAAAAGGTTATCTCCTAGAAATTGAGAGAAGAACGATAGTTACCAGATGGTGAAGAACAGGAGCAGAAAAGGATGGAAAAGATTCATCAGTAGGTACAAGTTAAAGTTAGATGAGAATAAGAATTTCTGGTATGCTATTGTAAAGTGACGACAGATAACAAAAATGTACTGTATTTCTAAAAGCTAAACAAAAGGACTGTGAACGTTTGCATCATAAATGATATATGTTTGGAGATATTTACCTTGATTAAAACACTATACAATGTATACATGTATCATAACATCACATGTACCTAATATGTATAATTTTTATGCTTATGTCTCAGTTAAAAATAAATTTAACTTTTGAAACTAAACATTTTTAATATAGCTTTCTTCTAATCTAAAATACAAATTTTAAACCAAAACCTATTAGAATCCAATGTGAATGGCCTAACATTTACAACATTCTTTAATTCTAGAAATTATGAAATGCAATATAATTTTGGAATTTTTATATCAGGAAAAACATTTCTTAAAAATAAAAAATCGTGGTATCCTGACCCTAACTGCTGCACTCCAGCACCCCCTAGCGTTATTAATGCTAGAACGTACCCTCCATCTGTAACCAATTTTAAAAAGAGCTGGAGAACGAGAAACTATGCTAATACCACTGCCTCACCCTGAGTACTTGTGGCATGCCAAACCCCAAACTAAATGTCTTATGAACATCAACAGAGAGAAACTGCCCTACAATTCTGCAAAGTATTAGGGGCCTTGCTTCACCACTAAGGAAACAGAAGCTGAAGATCTGAGTCATTTGACCAGGTCAGTGAATGGCAGGCCCAGAATCGGAATTGACTTGAGTTCCTACACTTATGCTCCTACTCGATGAGTTAGAAACAACTCTACACTTCCACAGAAAATTCCATCCCCTCCCACCTACTTCATAAAAACACTGTGGTAGGGCTGGAGATTTAGCTCAGTGGTTCCAGCGCCTGCCTCACAAGTGCAAGGTCCTGAGTTCGATCCTGGTGACCACGTAGAATGCTGGGCGTGGTGAGTCATGCCCACCAGCAATCAATACCACATACCACAGTGCCAGGCGTGGTGGCTCATGCCTGTCATCCCAGCACTTGGGAGGCAGAGACAAGAGGATTGCTGAGTTCGCAGCGGCTTGCCTGGGCTCCATAGTGGGCTCAGGGCCAGCCTGAACTACAAAGCAAGACCCTGTCTCAAAAAAAAGGGAACAGTGAGGCTTTTCCCTTCCTTCTCTCTCGATTCCCTGTAAAAGCTGCACAGCTTTGCTCTAGCACATGCTACCCAAAGGTTCACTGCCTTGCCATGGATTCCAAGCATCACAGCCAACTAACCATGGAGTGAAACATTTTCTAAGTTATCTCAATTATGTCATTACAGTAAAAGAAGGCTGACTAAATACATCATGCTTTATCTGCCAGCCACAATTTAAAATTAATTTCTCTATTCTCATAATAATCTCAAAATAATCATTTTGTTCTCTTGGCTATTTTTTTATATTTCCCCTTCAAACTCTTTAACTACATTGTCCTTTCCCCCTAAACTCTTATCACTGACACCAGGAACTATCCCCTTGTCACTCCCTCACTAAAAACACATTTACAATCATTCCCAACCCTTCGCATTCGAGAGTAAAATCCAAACTCTTGACAGTGGCTGTGGATGATCTGGTCGCTACTACTTTTCTGACTTAATCTTCCTTCTGTCCTTCAAATAACTACAGGTATGTTTCCACTTTTAACAGGCTTTCCAAAGGGGCTGCCTCTGCCTCAAATACCCTTTCCTTCAGATATCCACATTGCTTATTTCCTTCAACTACTTCACAAGTCAGGTGATCTGCCTATCATATTAAAACTACCACTTACCATGCCCGTGAGCCTTTCCTCACTCCGTGTACTACAACCACAGTCTATGTTACTTATAAGAACAGAATGAAGCTCCAGGAGAACACAGATCTTTGCCTTTTATTTTCTAATGTTATCTGTTTACTTAGGACACTGCCTGGCACATGCTCAATTAGTAGGTGCTGAAAAATAAACACAGTATACTCCTCTGCAGTGAAAATACTAGAAGGCAATGTTTCCCCCAAGTACTCAATACCCAGTGGGATTAGAAACAAGACAGACATATAGTTCCAACAGAGAGTAGCTGCTGAAAGCCCTCGTGTTTTCTAGTATTACCTAAACTTTAGTCTGTGACTAGATTCCTGGACTGAAGACTAAGGCTGGTTATACCTGGGGAGCACCCAGGCATGCAGAGGAAGAAACATGGGGAAGAAAAGTGTACCTCCAATAGAGGTACGCTAAATCCCTCAGGGAGAATTAAATCCCATAGCTTTTGTTTTTTATCCTAGATCCCTGAGGAAGATTAGAATCAGTGATGAGCTGTGGAGGCACTGATATAAATCTGAGATCACAAAATCTTATGAGCCATCTCAAAATTAGGTGATTAATAAACTTCAAAATTTCAGCTCAAAAGATTGTATCAAAAGAAAGAAGCAAGTCAGGAAAAAATTCAGAAAAATGGATATATCCTCTTATACTCTGTGGACTCTTAAAATCTCTATCCTCAAAGAAAAGAACCACCAAAATAAGGCCTATATTCCCTTCTGTTGAGCAAATACTACCTATATAAAAACCTACCCTTACAAAACTGATACCAGTACCACCAACAGGTCTCCAGACCTGAGATCCAGCTTTCATCTGTTGGTGAGGGCTAGGGATGTGGGAGGCATTTCTTTTCACTACTGATGCTCCTTTTTCCTCTCTTTTTTTCTTTTTTTGGTTTTTGAGTCAGGATCTCACTGTGTATTTCAGGCTGGCCTTGAACTCACTATCCATACCAGTCTGGCCTCAAACTCAGTGATCCTCCTGACTCAGCCTTCTTAGTATTGGGATTACAGACATACATCACCATGCTTAGCTTGATATTCCTTTCTATGTGGAAAACTTTCCACTAACAACATTCACAGCCTCACTCTAATCCTCATTCCATTCCAAGAGGGTGGGTGCGTTCTGTTGTTTCTTCATTCTGCACGGTTTACACCAGCAGGTGCCGTATCAGGAAGCCTGTAATAGTCCAGCACTGAGTATGTTAACTCTGATTCTAAGTTTCGGCAGCAAGAAGTCCATTTGACCACAGATAGAAGCTACACACTCAAATATTAGTATTACTAGTCATAAAGGTGGTATTTTGGTTTCCCACAGTATACTCATGGATGTCTTAATTGGTTTAAAACACAGCCCCCTGAAAGCAACCTTTTGACTGTTCCTCTAAAAGTCCCTTACCACCCTTATGACTCAAAGCTCATATCTGAAGTCACCATTAACTGAATCTTGAAATCCATATCCCTGAGTGCCTTATGTAAAAGAGATAGATGCTCAGTGCCTGTGCAACTGGTTTGCATACATATACAATGTTTTAAAATATACAAGACTACCTACCCTATGTTGAAAAAAGGATGGATCAAGGTATTTGTCAAATCGATCTTCAAATTTTACATCTGACTTTTTCCACTTTACCTGAAAAAAATTTTCATTTGAAAGTCAAGGCTAGTAAACAAATAAATAATTTGACTACAAGTCTTTTTCTTTTATAGATACTGTAAATACCTATAAAATCAGCTTTATATACTTAGAATTAAAATTAAAGAGAAATAGCAAAAAGTCACTGACAGTTTTGAGAAGCTCAAACAAGTATGACAAAATTAACTACATTCCTTCTTTATGTATTAATAAAACTCAGCTTTCCTTAGATGGGTTCATTTCAATTTTCAAGGACTACCACTATTTTTGGCTTATATGCCCTTATCTGACACTCATATGAAGAACTTATTTAATATCAACTCATGTCACAGTTGTTTAACCCAGGGCTGGAGATTTAGCTCAGTGGTTCCAGCACCGCCTCATAAGCACAGGGTCCCAAGTTCAATCCCCAGTACAAAAACAAAACAAAACAATAAGTAAATCAATTAAAATAAAAATTTGTACATCTTTATCTTCAGAGTATATTATTTTTATTACCAAAATCACATTCTCTGTAAGTTTAGTTACGGAAGTATTATTTGCATTTAAAGCTTTAAAAACTTTCAAAACTGACTACAATTGCTGCACTCACTTCAGCTGCCAGGATAGTAACTGGCAAAGAGACTACCTACACTGGATTTCTCTTTCTCTTCCCATACTTGTAAACCTTACACAACATAATAAATTTGACAGGTGCTAGAGTCCTGACAAGCTCTTACTCTGCAAAAGTACATCTTTCCGGGCCGGAGGGTTAGCTCAGTGTTTCCCGCGCCTACCTTGCAAGCGCAAGGTCCTGAGTTCGATCCCCGGTAACCACATATAATGCTGGGCGTGGAGACTCACGCCCACCAACCATCAACACCGCATACCACAATGCCGGGCGTGGTGGCTCACGCCTGTCATCCCAGCACTCGGGAGGCAGAGACAGGAGGATTGCTGAGTTTGAAGCTTGCCTGGGCTCCATAGTGAGCTGAGGGCCAGCCTGAACTACAAAGCGAGACCCTGTCTCAAAAAGCAAAAAAAAAAAAAAAAAAGTACATCTTTCCAAAAGATAAAGCAAACCATGATAAATTACTCTATTCTAGCAATACAATAAAGCAATATTTAGCAATATTCAATATTTTGAATATTTAGCAATATTCAATACAGCACCTTCTCTATCTGCAACAGTAAAACAAAAAACAAAAATTTTTAAATGATATTAAATATTGTGATCTAATAAAGTAGCCATGACAATAGATGTCTTGGGTTAGCTGACCTGCCGAGATATAATGATAAATGTTGTAATAGGAAATCATCAGTACTACAATTGCATTACTGCTAACTAAGATGATAGGCATGAAACACATCTCCTTTTAGGAGGTTTACACTGAAAATATACAGTTTTAATGTAATATTCTATTACATGCAATTTTACACTGCATTTTCAATTACATTTTTTCTGGTTATTTGAGACAGGGTCTCACTATGTAGTTCAGGTTGATCTTGAACTCATTTATGTAATCTTTGGAATTGCAATGATCCTCCTTCCTCAGCCTCTGAGGGTTGGAATTACATGCATGCACCATCATCCCCAGCTCTACATTTTCATTTACCAAAGCTCCAAAACACAAATAATCACAAACACTTCTTTTTACTACTATATTTTAATACTTACTGAATATGACATCTGTATTTTAGTATTTGGAACCAGTTTCACCTTTCCCTCACTAGTCAGATTAACATCAACAATTCGATTTCCATTAAAACCTATTTCAAGTTTTTTATAGGTCCAAAGATAGTAATCTTCTCCATTTTCATCTGCTTCACCAACAATACCTATAAAAGAATACAATACCACTTAGCACTGAAAAACACTCCAGAAGCTAAACATTTATTAATTTGTTTTTTTTTTTTGAGGCAGGGTCTCACTTTGTAGTTCAGGCTGGCTCTGAGCTCACTATGTAGCCCAGTCAAGCCTTGAACTCAGCAATCCTCCTGCCTCTGCCTCCCAAGTGATGGGATTATAGGCGTGAGCCACCATGCCCGGTATTGTTGTTTGTGGTTAACTGGGAATCGAACTCAGGGCCTTGCAGTTACTAGGCAGGCACCAGAACCACTGAGCTAAATTTCTAGACCTAAATTTTTTTTTTTTTTTTGAGACAGGTTCTCGCTTTGTAGTTCAGGCTGGCCCTGAGCTCACTATGTAGCCCAGGCAAGCCTCGAACTCAGCAATCCTCCTGTCTCTGCCTCCTGAGTGCTGGGATTACAGGCATGAGCCACCACACCCGGCACTATGGTATGTAGTATTGATTGCTGGTGGGCGTGAGTCGCCACGCCCAACATTCTATGTGGTCAGCGGATTGTAACTCAGGACCCTGCACTTGCAAGGCAGGTGCCACAACCACTGAGCTAAATCTTCGGCCCCAGACCTAAGATTTTTTATACTGGGCTGGGGATTTAGCTCAAGTGGTACCGCACCAACCTTGGAATTACAAGGGGCTGAGTTTGATCCCTGGTACCGCAAGAAAAGGGGAAGGAAGCGGAAGGGGAAGGAAGCGGAAGGGGAAGGGGAAGGGGAAGGGGAAG
>PVIC010027978.1:0-23556 GCA_004025085.1 Thryonomys swinderianus
GCATCCCTGATTTGAAAGAACTTCAGTCTTCCCCACTGCCTCTGGATCGCAGTCCTCAGTTGCTTCAACGTCCCAACAGAGCCTGCCAGTCATCCTAGAGGGAGCCTTTGGGCTTCTGATGTCGCACGGGCTCCACATCATTGATTCCTCCTGTTCTGCCGCCTCCATCTCCTGGGGCTGAGTAGTTACTGGATCATCAGCTCTTCAGCCTGTACCTGGCCACTGTGGCTCCTCCTGCCTCTGACCCTGCGGACGACCACGCACACTTTCCTGCCTCTGATTCTATAAGCCTGCCTAATAAATCCTCTTGCATAATCACACATATATTTTCTATTGATTTTGTCCCTCTAGGGAACCCCATGAATGCGCTCAACTGTTATCACATCTTGGCTTTCCGTCTTTCATCATTAATTTTCTCCTTTGACTGGATGATTACAATAATAATACTTAGTACTTTGCGTGTGTAAAAAAAAGGTAAGAGGCTGAGGCAGGAAGATCCCTTGAGCCCGGGACTTTCAGGCCAACACAGTGAGATTATGTCTCAAAACAGAAACAAAAACTGAACAACAAAGACAAAAATATTCTTTGATTCCGCCTCACGTCTCCCTGCGCTTGCTACTTCATTTTCTCCTCACGACAGAAACAGAAAACTTCAGTAAGGAAGTGGCACTTCGCTTCCTCGTGCTCGTCTCTTTCGACGCCTCTCACCAGACGTGTCCTCGGCGTTCCTTGGAAACCATTCTGAAAAGTCACCAGTCACTTTCATATCACCAACTCCTGCAGCTACTTTATAGTCTCCGTCTTTTGCGGACTCTCAGCATGATTTGACAAATTCTCACTTCTTTTTCTTAAAGAACTCCCTTGGACACCTGGGAATCCTGCTTTTCTAATGCTCATTCTACACCTTCGATAACCTCTCGGATACCTCTGCTGGCTCTTTTCTTTCTTTTCAACTACAATATTTGAATTATCTCATACTCACTTCTCTAAACTTTGTCTTCTCTGTGTCCTTAGGTGATTCCATCTGGCCTCGTGGCTTTAATCTCCAGCTTCAAGTTATCCTCCAGACTCACAGCGAGGTGCCTTGCTGATATCCAGTGTCTAATAAATTTCTCAAACTTAGCATGCCCAAGACCCACTCGAGGAGTCAGGTTGGAGTTCCAGAGGTCGCTGTTGAAGTTTCTGCTCTTACGTAACATATCCCAGCCACCTGCACAGCCACTGCGTCCTCCACACCACGCCCCTCACCTAGCTGCTGATCACCGTGTGAAACACCATCATCCTACCCTCTTGCTGAGTCGCCGCCCTCTGTCATTTGGACTAGCGTGCGAGGCTCCGGCCATCTCTTCTCTCCTCTCTACACTGCACAGATCCAGTCTCCACACAAATAAGATCTGATCTCATTTCCTATTTTTGTCTCCATTATGGACATCCTGTCCTATTCCCCTGAACTTTCTTAGGTTCCTTGAACATGTCAGAATTATTTCTACCTCAGGCTTTTTATTTGCATTGTGATTATTGTTCCCTCTGCTTGAGGGTATCTTTCAAATGTTTGAAAGGGTTTGTCCAAGAGTCCTTCCCTGACCATCTTTTTTACAGTCATCTTGGCTTCCTGTTGTCTCATCACCACAACCTCTTGGTCTGACCCCTCACGCCTATATAAAGTATTTATTAGTATCTGAGTTACATCTTTTCCTTGCTTTTCGTTGTTTTCCTAAATAAAAGTCAGCTCCTTGAGGACAGAGACTTTTACTGTATCTTCAGTAGCTAAATACTTAGAAAATAGAAAGCAGACCATAATGATGTTTTTTTTTTGTATTCTAATTTACTGCAACTTTGGGAAATACATTGTTAGGTTTAACTTTTCATGCATGTGATTAGGTTTTCCTTATGGAGTCAGAAGATGCATGCTATATTGGCTAACTCCAATGTCCCCTTGCTTCTTTTTATGGTGATATTGAGTAGCAATAATTCTTTAGTGGCTAAGTCATTAGGAGTACGGAGGGCTCTTTTTCCTCCCCAAGGAGTCCTAGATGTGCCAGTGTAATCCACACCAAAAGGGCAGCTGACCACTTCGATAGGTTTTGGAATTAGCTTTTTGGTGAAAGGATTAAAAATCTGGGGTTCATTTGTCATTTACCTTCCCGAAACTCTATTGTCAGTATCACAACTGCGGATTAAAGCAATTAGGCTAGGACTGCAGTGAGCTGGCAGAAGTACAAGCCGGGTCAGGGCTTGGCCTCAGCACCATGAAGAAACAGAAGAAAGAGCCTGGCGCACAGATCAATGAAATTCCTGCAGGCAGAGAAGTGGGCCCCGGCCGGGAAGGCGGGAGACCTGTGGTGGGCAACAGCAAAGCGGCGGCCACAGATCCAGGTTCTCCATCGCAGCAGACGGCCGTCCGCAGTCAAGCGGGACCAGAGGTGAGAGAGGACAGGCTCCTCCTCGCTTGTCTTCTGAGAGTTGTTTCTGGAGCACTGACCCAGCAGTGATTTCTGCAGGACTTTACCAAGGGCTTCCACCTGTCAGGCTCTGTGCTAGGTACTGGAGAGACGGAAGATACATTTTATACCCAAGATATTTTGGCATAAATTTTATACCCAAGATATTTTGGTATAAATTTTATACCCAAAGATACATTTTATGCCCTCCCAGTATTCTTGTGCCTCTAGAACTCAAGGTGCCCATAATTCCAGAGAAGACAAAGATAGAGAAAATGGCTCATTTTAGGGGGAAAAAAGAAGGTGAATAGAAAAAGAGACTACTTGAAGAGGTGAAGTGCATCCTTGTAAACAAAGGACTGTCAACTTTGTAAAAATACTATTTTGATATTTATTACAGATTTCATCTGTGTAAATAATGTTTCACTGTTCAAGTGGTATTTTCTTCTTTATTCTCTTTGCTTCATGCCATCACAGGCACACAGAAGATGGACCAGGGCACCTGAAGACAGATAAGTGTATTATTTCTGAGAGTGTTTGAAAATTTTTCTTACAGAAAGTATAGATAAGTATGTATGGATATTTTTCTTATCTGCTGTGCTCTTTTTTTTCCCCTAGGACTCCTTGGAGAAGTTCGCATGACATTCTGTTTGACGTAAAATCAGCATGCGCCCCAAGTAAATCAACAGCAGCTGTTTTAAATAGCAGATTGTATCCCAAAATACCGCTCTGAACCAGGAAAGCATCGCATAGATGCCTGTTTTCGGATTATACTGATGAAGCCTAACATCTGGACAGTATGGCCAGGGGGAGACAGCTCAAAGCTGGCTGGGAGTCGGTGGCCTATTTAATGGAACAGTGACAGTTGGGGAATATTTCAGTGTGACCTGAGTGTTGTAGACGCCAGCAGAAAAAGGACTCGGCTGAAATCATACTTCTTTTACAGGAAGCTTCTACTCAGAATGCTCAGGATTTTTGTCAGTCAAGTAGCAAAACAGCTTAATAGCAATTTGTTGTTTATAAAAATTCAAACCAATGTTGTAAGTAACAGTATCTACCCTTCACCAAGAGCTCATAGTGTAACATAGTGGATTAACTAGATTGCCCTGTGCCACTAAGAAGGCTTAAGATCTAACCTACAGGTGAAAGGCGTGGATCTAGCTTTAGTCTTCGGAAGGTTGAAGGCCGGTTTTTCAGGCACCATTTATTAAACAGGCTATCTTCCTCCATTGAGGGTGTTTGGCTCTTTTTTCAAAGATGAGGTGACTTAGCGTATCTGGAGTTGTTTCTGGATCTTCTAGTCTGTTTCACTGATTCTTGGGTCTGTTTCTTTGCCAGCGCTATGCTGTTTTTAGCCCAGTGGCTTGGTAGAGTAGGTTCAAGTTGGGGACTGTGATGCCCACTGCCATGGCCGCATTGCCTAGGATGGCTTTCGCAAGTCTAGTTCTCTTCTGGTTCCAAAATGTACGATAGGTATTATGGAACAGGAGGAAGATGTTGAGAAGGAAAAGGGAAAAGGGAGAGGTAGGTGAAAGAAAGGAAAGAAAATATTTGATAGTAAAATAAAAAGGAAACAAAGCTTATGTCTACAGGGAGTGGGGTTATAGGGAGAGTGAGGGAATGAGGAAAAAGTGGGAATCGAGAGAGACGTGCCATGTACTGGTGCAAACTCTCCATGTTGAATGTGACCGCACTGTATGTACTAAATGGTCCAATAAGATCAACTTCTTAAAAAAAAGCTCTAACCTACAGATTGTTCCATACTCAGGACAGAATAAACGCGCTTAGATACTTCTTTGTTCCGGGGACAAATACTCAACAGCCACAGCTTAAAGGAGGAAAGGTTTGCTTTGGCCCACAGTTCGCAGCTGTTCCCGCCCGTCATCCTCTGGCTATAAGGCAGGATGGCACCGAATCGCAGAACAGGGAGGAGGAACCGCAGGAAAGAAATGGTCCCTGGAAAGGCAGGCAGGAGACGGCGTCGGGGAGCTCTCGCCTTTCCCCCTTATACTCTGCGCAGGCTGCAAACCCTGTGGGCGGTGCCGCCACGCCCAGGATGAGGCTTCGGTCCTCAGCGAATCCAGCCAGCACACTTGGAACTAGGCCCAGCCAACTAGTGGGCGAAGCCAGTAGCGCCGTGAATCCCAGGGCCGCACACTCAGCTCAGCCGCTCCCACCTGTGGGCACAGGGGACTGGAGAGGCCGTCTAGGCATGAGCTATAGACCGCGCTTCTTACAAGCGTCTTCCTCTGCTTCCCGCGGCCTCATACTCCCGTGACACGCCAGCAGCACCATCTTCTGCTCTGATTTCAAGCTCCAGAAGGTGGTTTAGCCATTTCCCTTTCGTGTCCTAATAAACACGCTTCAGGCAGCACGTCCCTTTCCTGATGCTGCCAGACAGGAGCTCTGCTGTTGAAACTGCTCCGCGGCTGCTGTGCGAGCCGGAGCTCCAGGCGCCAAGCAGCACAAGCACATTTCGGAGGCTTCGGAGCCAACACGCCGTGCCCGGCGCAGGCGGGGCCTCCTTCCTGGGAAGTCTCTTCCGTCTTATCTCACAGGCGCGCAGAGGCGCCATCGTTCTCTTACCTGACCCAAATCGCACGAACTCTGGAAGACTCAGGGCCGCCTCGGTAGGCCTGAGCCCTGGGCACAATACAGCGGTCTCTGCAGTCAGTCTCAGGGCCTGAGAGGACTGTAGCGCTTGTCCTTTGTCCCGTTCTCTGTGCCCTTAGACCGGCTTGAGGTTGACGGCTCTAGCAGGCTGGTCCACGGCACACCCGGTTTCTGCACACACACACGCCGCCTCTTCGAAATGTATTTCCAGCCTGCAAAGCAGTCTCTCCAGAGCCTCCAAACCCCAGCCATAGACAGGACTTTGGGCTCACTGCTTCTCTGGTAGAGGTTAAATGTATCTTCGTTGGTTCTGTAGCCCCTGAAAGAGTCCCTGGGAACCCCCAGGCTCTATCGTATATGTATATGTTTTCCCGCTGCAGTTAAAAATTTGAATGCAGAAATTTCATGGATTCAGCAACACGCTTTTCCATTGCTTGGTGCTCTCTTCTTTGAAGTATTTGGTGTGGTATTTGAAGTACAAAGTGTGATCAGAATGTACAGTGAATATCTAAATTTTAAAAATGTATCACAGTGGAAGACTCGTTTCCACTAATCATCCCTCAGAATACTTCACTTCTAACACACTCCTTCCACGATTCTTGCCACTTTCTGGAGCAGTTCTAGAAGGTCTGTGTCATGTCTGTGAGGTGTGATCAAAAACTCGGTGCATGCCCTTCTCGAGCGCCGTCCAATGGAAAGACGGGCTGTGAGGTCAAGACGCCGGGTCCTCGCTCACTTCGCCCACTGGCCCTGGCGCTGTGCAGCTTCTCAAAGTCAAAGTGACCATGAAAGGTCAGTGTCTTAGGCTGATTGGGGAAATTGAAGCAGCCATCATTAGGCAACTAGAGACACAAAAGAGGACTTCTAGAGCTGATTCAAAAAGGGGCGGGTGTGATAGGATCAGTGTGTCTGAACTGAGTATTTTGAGGAGATTAATGGAATGTGTCTTTGAATGTAATAAAATTTCAAGAATTAAATACTCAGCACTTTTTTCGATTTACTGAGTACTTGCAGGTCAGTCATGCCTGTCACAGAGAAGATTCATCTGAAAAAAATCACTTATTTTAAAATACTATTACTGTTAAAAAATACAGTACTTGAAAATTTGGGCCCTTTTGGAATGCCTTCCAGATAGGTCACCGCTGGACTTCAAAGACACTGCTCAATGACAAAATATTATCTGAATCGTAATCAATACCTTCCTGTAGTGCATTCTTATAGCATTCTCTTTGAAATGTTCTTACACCACTCACACGTTTTACCCTCGATCACGGGCACTGCTACATCTCCTCTAGAATCGATTTTCTACTAAGTTTCCGTACAGCGCAGGCTCCTCTGTTCCAGGGAACTTGATGTGTGTTTGGTGAACAAAACCCCAGAGCTCTTCGTAAGGGTTCCGCTGTCTCTGCAAAACAAGAGCAGCAGGATGGAAAGTGCCCGACTCCCAGCGCCCGGCCCTGGAGCCCCCGCCGATGCGGGCACCTCTGGCCAGCGTCCCGGGGCTTCCCGGCGCTTCCCAGCTCATCCCGCACGAGCGGCGGCGATGCCGGGAAGCCTGAGGGCAGGAGCGAAGTCGTTAAAGAGACCAGAGCGCCGAGAGTCCGGCCGCTCCCCTGCCCCAGCGCGGCATCTGATCAGCAGGCACAGTCCCGAGCAGCGCGCCAGAGCGAGCTTTGCATCCCGCTAACGTGCCGGGGAGACGGGGGCGGCGCCCTCTGCGGGCAGACGTTGCTTCACAGAGAAGCGGCTGCTTCAGCCGGGCACAGGCCGGGAGACTCAGACTCAGCTCTTCCCAGTGAACAACGAACGGCTCTTGAGCCTTCGAAGAGCATCTCTTCTGTGTTTTCTTCTCACAAAAGCCAAAGGTCGGAGAAAGGATGGGCTTTAGACGACGTTTTTAAAAATGAGTGCCCATGTTGCTATGTTTCTCTCCAAGGTTAATTTCTCTGCAGAATTCTCTTTACAGCGGACAGAAGATAAGATGAAATCAATGGAAGCAGCGTCCGGGTCGCCTCCTCCCCTCCCCCCTTTCTTGAAGCCCGGACAGACCTCTCGTGGAGCCCTTCGCAGAGCGAAGCATCGCTCGGGATGGAGGGCCCGGGCTCCGGGACCCCAGGCTGACCCGCTCCTCCCGCCCTCAGCCCAAGCCCGTGGCCGCTTGGCAGCGCCTGTGCTCACCAGGGCAGGCGGAACACGCACCGCCTGTGCCCTCTGCTTTGCGGGTCTCCTGCGCGGTCCCGAGCGCTCGGGGGGCGCGGCCCGACCCCGACACCCGGGCTCCGCACTCCCCGGGGGGCACGCTTGCGCCCTGGTGAACCCGCAGAATGCTGCTCCGATGGGCACAGGTGTTTTCTGAATTATTATCATTATTATCATGATTCAGTGTTTGTTTGAGTGCCGACAGTAAGCAAAGCGCAGCAGTGTAGACGGTGTTTCCACTCACAGGGACGTGCGAGTGGCGTGTGAGACCCGTGCCCGTCTCCCCGCAGAGCCGGCGGCAGCCCCCCCCGCCCCCCGAGGATTCCCTGCGGCGCCTGCTCGCCGGCTGCCCACGTCGGACGTGCCCGCAGCCTGAGGACCGGCCCGGCTCCTCGGGATTCCTGAACTGTACGTTTCAATCCTCTGTTTCAGAAGGTGCGTGGGTTGGTCTGCCAAGGGTACTGTTTCGTACCCCAGCTCAGCCGGTGCTCCCCACGTCCGAGGCAGAAAAGCCACCGCGCCTGCGCGTGACCTCAGATCCGGACAGCGGGCTGCCCAGCGGTCCAGCGTGTGCGCCAGAATTGAAAGCCCCCAGGCTCTCCCTCCGGGAGGGTCCGAGGTCTTTCGGCTGGACGGGCCCCTCCTCCAGATTTGCTCTGATCCATGAAAGCAAGACAGTAACACCGATGCCCCATGCATCTATTAATTTATCTTTCAAATAGCATTTGCTGAGCTTCTGCCATGGGTAGGTGCCTATGCCGAGTGGCAGCGAACACAACGTGGGTCTTATTTTTATTGCGTGAAGCTGATAAAATCCTTCCTTCCATTCAGAGAGCTTGCGGTGGGCTTTTCTCACCCCACTTCCGCTCCCGCCCTCCGCTTGAGACCCCTCGTTCGCCAGGCAGAACGGCTCAGCTGGACGTACGGGGCGAGGGCACTACCCCTGCGGTCCTCGGAGCCACAGCGTGAGCTTTCTCCCCCCGCTCAAAGGGCTTCCAGGACCTGTGACCCCTGGCTACCATTTCAACAACTTCCTTAATTTCTGGGGTCAAACTGGAGTGTTTCTCCTCCATACTTTCCAAATACTTTGTATCTGTAGTTTCAAAAACTTGCTAAGACCATGACTCACTCCCAAGCTGTAAGTTCTTGAAAGGCAGAGAGAACTTATTTTTCTCTATTGACCACCCTCCCAATAGCTTGGTAAGTGCTCTTCAAATATTTAATGACTGAATAATAAACAAATTGTTAGATGTAGAGAACGATTGGTGCCCGAAGAGAAGTATTGATTTTCGTTGCTTATTTGATAGAGGGCGCTGACTTATGATCTCATTATTCTTTCCTCTGCTATAGGTGGAGCATGAACAGGGTAACTTTTCCAAGCGTTTACTTGTTAATTATTATTGTGACGGTTAAGGTAAGTCGTCAGCTAGGTTGAAATGGTGGCTGTCAAGAGGCTTAGCCGAGCACACTTCTGGGCATGTCGGGAAGGCCACAGCGAGGTAAACTGAGTCTCTCTGGAGAAGCTCTGCTCTAGGATTGGAGCGGCTTCCCCTTTGGGCTGTGAGTGTTGAGTGATGTGTCCTAGTCTTGGAAAAGCTGACTGATGTCATTTATTTGCAGTGAGAATTTTGCAGGAGGGTGAGCTCCCTTTATATTTGTTTTCTTTTTAATTAACACATAATAAGTGTACACATTTGTAGGATGCCAGCTGGCATTTCAGTACATGTGTATAATATATGACCATTAAGTTAGGACAATGAGATGGCCATCTTATCATTTAAACAAGGGATTTGGAGATTTGGAGATTTCAGCTTTTCTATTCCAGTTTTTCTCCAATATATATAATGGGTACTGAGAACTATAACCATTCTTTTGTGCTATCGAATACTAATGTATATTACTCCTGTCTCCATCTGCTTTGGTACGTAGTACCCAAACTCCCACCCGACCCACTTTCTACCATCTAGTAATTGCTGTTCTATTCTCTTACACTTTGAGATCAGCTCTTTAGCTTCTACAAATGATTGAGATCATGTAGTATTTGTCTTTCCGTTCCTGGATTATTTCACTTAGGACGATGTCCTCTGGTTCTAACTATATTGCCCAAAATCATGGAATTCATCCTTTTTTCTGGCTGAATGCTATTCTATTGCACTGATATACCACATTTTCTTTAACGATCAATGTATACTACTTTAATTCTATGTTCTATTAGTTGTGAATAATGCTACGATGAACAATGGAGTCCAAGTGTCTCTTTGATATACTAATTTCTTTTGGATGCATCCTTAGAAATTGGATAATTAGATCTGGTGGTAGATTTATCTTGAGTTTTTGAGGAATGTGAAGAGGTTAATTAAATTCTGCCTTATGACTTGGCAAAAGTGATGTCCTCCAAGCCTTTGCTCTGAAGTCTCACAGGAAGCTGGGCTCACTCAGACACGGCTGCCCCCAGAGTGAGCCTGGAACTCAGGATGCTACTGCCCCTTTATAAAAGCAGCACTCAGAACTCCAGTGTGTTGCCACGAACACGTCACCTAGCAGCTCCGATTCCGACCTGCCCCTCAGACGAGGCTGGAGAAGGGGGCAAAGCCCTGGTGCTGAGCTGGCACAGAACAGGCAGTGGCTTTTCCTCTCAACCGGGTCACTGCATCAGGCATAGGGTTGAACTGAAGCCTGAACAAATTCAGAGCTCATTTGAATGTGGAAATTAAAGTTCTCTACAGTGAACTTGGAGGGATTTTGTCAACATAAGATAATTCTCTTCCAAGATAGTGACTAAATTTAATCTTACATAAGCTTGATACAGGCAGTTCCCCCGACAGCCATGGAGCTGTGGGGTTGTGAGAGTCGCGAGGAAACGAGAGGTGGGGGCTGAAGTCCCGAGTGGCGCAAGGGTGGGAAATGGTAAGTGGAGAACACGACACTTCACAGAACACGAAGGCTTGAGTCAGACCCTGCCGTAGCACGGCCAGGCCACAAAGAGCAAACGGATCCCGCCACAGG
The DNA here is from genome assembly GCA_004025085.1 of Thryonomys swinderianus. Taxonomy (NCBI): domain Eukaryota; kingdom Metazoa; phylum Chordata; class Mammalia; order Rodentia; family Thryonomyidae; genus Thryonomys; species Thryonomys swinderianus. The sequence continues at coordinate 10,260 of PVIC010027978.1, forward strand.
CTCTCACAATGGTGTTCTTCAAGGTCTTTCGGGCATCTGTGGGTATATTTGATTCTATATTTTTTAGGTTGAATTTTAAAACATGCTTTTGTTCCTCTTCTTCTACAAAGCTGTCCCTGAAAATGTTTTTTTTTTCTTCTGTGGAGGAGAATATTATTTTTTCATCAAGTACCCCAGTCTAGAAATGCTTTAACCAAGAACTTCATTGTGCCTGTTGAATTGTATACAAAGACATCAGCCAATCACTGAAACTCTAGGTCCTTCTTAACTAAACTGTTAATTTTTTTAAAAATCCTCTTATTTAGATCCTAGTAGAAATTGACTTTGAGTGGATTTTTTCTTGTTATCTTCTTTATCTACAACTGGGACTAGACAGGATCCCCAAAGAAGTTTCCCCCTCCTGAGTCAGGGGCTTGTGGCCGATGGGGGCTGCTGGGAGGCCAGAGTGAGAAGCATATTTGCATGAACTTTGGAGAGCAATGATGGGAAGGGGAACCATGTCTTTCTGTGGTTTAAGGCTTTGTTACCTGGGGAGGCTTGTCGAGTGAGCTTTATTCAAAATTCCATTACATGCTCTTGAGTCTAGTCTCCTTAATTCCTCTCCTAAGCATATCTGGCTTCCAAGGACACCCCAAGGAGAAACAAGCAAACAGAGCCCTCAGGGACAGGCCTGTCAGTTCCCGCCATCCACACACCCTCCTGTCAGTTCCCGCCATCCACACACCCTCCTGTCAGTTCCCGCCATCCACACACCCTCCTGTCAGTTCCCGCCATCCACACACCCTCCTGTCAGTTCCCGCCATCCACACACCCTCCTGCAGCTGCAGGAGATCTGTGGTCCTGTCATTGTTTCTTATAGTCTATAGAGACTGCATCAAGCCTTTGGCTGCCATGGCATGGATCAAGACTTGTTTTATGCTTTGAACTAAAAAGAGTTACTGCAGTCATGAACTGGAAGCCACCACAATTGGCACCACTGACTTTTGCACTCAGGGAGTGGTGCGCTTTGGTCGTGGTTTGTCTCCCAAAGGTTCGATGGCTGGAAACTTGGTCTCAAATTGCTGGGGCTTAGTGGAAGGTGACTGGGGTACGGAGCCACTGCTCTTGGGAGAGATTAGAGGAGTTCTCACAGGACTGGGTTAGTTCTCTTGGGAGTGGGCTGTTCTAAAGTGAGGCCATACTACGTGCCTGGCCCCTTAGGCACTCAGCCTTTTTTCTTTCTGCTTCTTCCTCATGCTGTGAGAGGGCACCATGCTACGTGGACCTTCCAGCCATCTGAATCATGAGCCAAACAAACCTTACAAATTACCTAGCAATAAACATTCTATGATGGCAACAGAAAGCAGACTAAAACAGGAAGGATTACATACTAAGACACAGCAGAGACATCCAGATGGACAGGGATTTCCTGACTTTTTTTGCCAACTGTTACACCTTTTTCTGACTTTTAGAAATTAGAGTGCTGTATTCTCTTATTCCTGAGTCTTGAGGGAGAGAGCCTAGGAAATCATGCCCTGAAATGTCCTTTCTCACCGTTTTATCATTTTGATCTTTTTAATCTTAGCACACAATCGAAGAGTGTGCTGAATGACTAAGATATCGAGTGATGCATTATTAACATGAAAGTACTAATTGAGGACAATACGAAGAAGCAAAAATAACTGCAGAATTGTGAACAACTCTCTGAAGTGGTTGCAGGAGGACCTGTGGGAGCCATGGAATTCTTAGAGAAAAAGTAAGTTAAACTGGTCTTGGAGAATGTGCTGGATTTGAATAGAGGAAAGGAAAGTTGTTCCAGGAGCCGGGAACAAAGGGTAGGCCACAGCAATTTTTTATTCAACACTGAAGAAAAGTGATACAAATCTAAGACATGGAAGGATGGGCTGCAGACTGAGTCCTGAGCAGAGGAAGCCCCAGGTTCAAGGGCAAATCTGGTCATCTGTGAGTCTCTCTTAGGTTAGGGTCCACTGAGTAACTCTTCAAGGTCACCCCACAGCTGAGCAGCAGAATGCTGTGGTGTGCTATGCAGGCTTCAAGGGCTTTCTTTCTGATGCATTCGCTCACAACTTAAAACTGCTCTGAAGCTTGCCAAAACGCAGGTGCACTTTTGTTTTGATTACAAACTCCAAGAGCCGCTGGTGGGACTGTCTGAATCCTGAGGCTGTTGTTGCTTCTGCAGCTGCTCATGTCCTTCAAAGACCTGAGGCCCAGCTCGCGAGGGAGAAAAGGCTCTGACTGCAGAGCTCTGGGTGGGAGGTGTCTTTCCCGCCCCTTTTGGAAGCAGAAGGTGCTGGCCTCTGTCAGAGGAGACCTGAACTTCCTTCTTCTCCCTGACGGCCCAGCAGTGCCGAGCCGCTGACAAGAGGTTGCGACTGCTTTCAGCTGAGCATTTGTTCTAATGGGTTTGGCAGGAGTTTGAAATAATCAAAACAAAGCAGGTTGAAAGGTTCATGGGGGAGGGATGTGGTGGCTGCCTGAGCTCAGATCACAGGATATGCCCGGCAGCCTGAGCCCAGAACGGCTCCAAGGCCGGATGCCAAGGGTCTGGGCTGAATGGAAATCTGGAGTGGCTTTATCAGAGAAATTAGTCTGTGATTAGAGCTGAAAAGAGTCACAAGTCTTAACTCGTATTTAGCACTCCAAGGATAAGGTGTCCCATGCGGTGCTAAATGACTCCGGTTGGCTGGGGCAGCCTGAAGAATGAACGGGATGCCCGTCAAGGAGGTTGGAGGGAGGACAGGCGTGGGGAGCCTACGCCGCCTGCCGGCTGAGCCGCGGGCGGATGCGCTTGTGCTGGCTCGGGGGAGGTTCAGCTCTTCCCCTGCCGGGTCCGGGCCTGTGATCAGACACCTAGGATGAGAGCTGGAACCACGGAAAGATGAGACTTGGCTCGGCTGGGTATTGGGTTTAACCCAATAATGTACAGATATGCTTCTGGAATAATGTACAGATATGTTTTCAGGAAAGCACCCGCCTTCGGGGTGGCGGAGCGGTAGGGAGCCACCCATCGAACTTTCCTCAGGACCTGGCCTTGTTTTCAGCCACGGCCACCAACTGCACCCGCGGCTGTCGGGCAGACGACTGCTCGTCGCGGAAGTGCAGACAGAACAGCAGGGTTGGACGCCGTTGTCAACAGCAGTCCCGCCGTGGCCCTTTCCTGCACCCGCTGAGCCTTCGTCTTTTTCTCTCGAGTGCTTCTTGTAAGGATAGAGCTGTTGAGAAGACTCTTCCAGTCAGTGGGAGAATCTTGCTCTGAAACCAGCCAGGCAAGACTTGTGCAGTGGCGCCAGACTCGGGGCCGTGGTGGGGAGGAAGCCCTGCCACGCAGCTGTGCCGAGCCTGTGCCCCTCGAACTGGAGAAGGGCGCTTCACTTGGCCCTGAGTTGTCCTCAGGCACCCTTGATCGGACACTGTCTCAAGCGCAACATAGGCTGGATGCTAAAATGCCAGAGCAAAGAAAAACAGGCTACTTCCTGAAACTCCAGGGGAGAACATGTGGCCGGACTCAGGCCCAGCACCTAAAGCTGTTCAGAAAGTAACTCCATTTCTCTTTTTCTTTCTTTTTCTCTCCCATTTCTCCAGATACTGCCTTTCCACATCACCATGTCTAATTCATTTTTCTTTTACTGAACTGACTCTGGCTATTTCTTCAAGCTCATGCAGAAGATGGCCACCTCTTACCTCCCAATTTTGCGAAGTCCTCTCAATTCAAATAGTACAGCTGATCCTAGCAACGCCAGTCCCCACATCCCGGTTAGTTTAGACAGGCCAGAGCAGGTTAGACAGGGTCAGAGGGAGGGACATGGTGTTTGCTGAGTTCTGATCACAGTTTATACTGAGCTCTCCAGGTCTATAGCAGTCCTGAAGCTCCAAAGTTATATAGTTTGGGGTGGAATGGGCCATGGAATACTAGCATAGGATATTTGTTAGACCTGGACCCACACATAGCCTAGAGCCACAGATGTGTGTGTGTGTGTGTGTGTGTGAGTGTGCACGAGAGAGAGAAAAAGAGAGAGAGAGGATGTGGTTGTTGAGTAGAGATCCTTCAAAAGCATCTATCATCCCATATAAAGAAAATAATTTTCAACCACCTTTTATCAAGAAATTTCTCTTTTAAGGCAACTTCCTGCTGTGCACTGCAACAAAGTTCCTCATTAGCATGGCCGTCCCGAATCAGGAGTTTTGGTCACAAGTTCTCTAATCATCCTCTGCCTTCCCAGGATGGAGAAGCTGATATATGCCGGGGAGCCTGTTGTGAATTTACATTTCCTTTAATATGCACTGGGCACAGATGGTTACCAGGTTGTCTCCGATCCATAAGTCTTCTTTCATCAAGGGCTGATCAAAATTTAGTGTGAGCAGGTTTAAAAGGACAAGCTTTTAGGCTTGGAAATGTGCACATAAATAAAAATGTTGCTGTAGCGGCTCCATTGTTAATGAAAGAAAAATGATCCATGTCCTTTTCCAGGATAACGGAGTCTCTGAATATATTTATTTCAAGATTCAGGTGCTGGGGGAGCCAGCCGCAAATCACAGAGCAGCCATTAATGAGCCTCTGTCCCTACCTGTTAAGCTTATTAACTGCCTGTTACCTACGGTTCTATGTCCCACTCGGGGAAACAAAATGGATGCTTTGGCAATGCAAAGGCTGAAAAATACAGAAGTTAATCAAAAGCACAGGGGGGTCCTGAAAATGCAATCAGAAGACATGTGCTGGCTGAGATTATTGGGGGACTGGGAGGCAGCCAGGAGGATCTGGTGCTGTCTGCTCTGAGGTTTAGCTAATTACATCTGCTCGTCCTTCTGTCTAAGTCCTCTTGTTACGTGCATGCTGAAGACATGAAAGTCATGGCCTCTACTTTCAGAGAAACCTACACAGTAATTAAGGGTGTTCTCTCCATACCTGAATCACACTGGCTCTGAATAAGGCCGTACCATCAAGGTTGCTTGAGTAAGTGCTAGAGTTTAAAAAAAAAAATATATATATATATATATACACACACACACACACACACACACATATACACACACACAAATAAAAATGGAAGAGCAAGAGATAGTGGAAAGAACATGGTGCTACGAGAGAGCAGAGCATAGATTTGCCTCCGGTTCTGCGATACAATAGTGGCTGTGTCATTCAGCACTCCCAGTTTTGGTTTTCTCATTGGTTAGAGTCTGAATTGGTCACTACTAAAGAGTATTCACAAAGGGCAGCTTTGGGATCCATGAAACAGGATAGGGAAAGAAAGTTCCTAAAAGGAAGTGTTTGATTTGGAGCCAGTGAGGTACAGGATTTAATTTGCAAAGAAGGAAAAGGCCGCTGTTGGCAGGGCCAGTTGTACACGCCAGGCCCAGAGGCGGACGTCTGTGTGTGAAAGGGGGCGGCCCATCTTGTGGGACAGGAGCTGGGTGGAGGAGCAAGCCACAGGCCGAGGGGCGGGCAGGGCCCCTTGGGGAGGTGGGAGGCAACGTCCAAACACACAGCTAAGCTCTTTAGTACAAATGCTTTAGAGCTCTTCCTAGTTGCTCCCTAAATTTAAGGCAATATGCTTTTTACTAAAAACAATAGCAATCATTTTAAAGTAATTTGAAGGCAGGGATTAACAACAAACTGAAAAGGCTGGGCTATATGATTAATTAAAGGGATCATCTCAAGTTTGGAGAATTGCTCAATCATGAGAAGGCACAGAACTGCGCGCATATGCTCCCATATGTTAATTGTGGCTATTTTCCCTTGTTTCTTTGCCGCTGGTACAGCCCTGTCCCATCTATCACTTGGTTTTGGGCATCAAAATCAATCGAGTGTACCATAAATAACATGTAGTACATGCAGCAAATGATAACATCACTTAATGAGACAGAGTAAAAAACTCCCTCTTTTTCATCCATCCAGTCTCTCAGAAAAGTACAGCCTTAAATTAATTCCATGCTTATTGAATCAAGCAGGCATTATTAAAAGGTTTTCTTGGGGAGGAGACCCCAGCAAGCCCACCACAGAACTACTACCCTCACTCCGATGATGGAGCTCCACAGGGACTTTGTCTGTTACCCACTGCCCGGGGCCTGGCACACACAGGTGCCCACTGTCGCATGTCAGCTATATCTCCACGCTTAGTTTAGTCTCACTGATGGACTATCACCTTCATGGGGAATTGCTCTTCAGCATCAGAAGGGGTATTTTTGTAGGTTAAACATAAGTAAACAAATACAAAATTTCTTACTGGCTACTTCTACCGACCCAACACCCAACATCCCATAAATTAATTGATTTTCTTCTACTTCTTCTCTACACTTGAAATTCATGAGTGCTTATAGTCAGTTGACTTTTCACCATTACGTCCTTGTTCTTTTGCTTGCTTGGTTAGTTTGTGCCCATGAGAGTATCAAGAGCTGATTGTGTTTGTTTCTAAATCCTTCCCATCCAGTGAAAATTGAAATTCCAGAATTTAATTAAATATTATGTAAATTCATGATAAATATAAGAAAAGGGAGTAATTTCTGCACATAATAAGCTGACTGAATGTTCTGGAGGAACTCAATAAAATCTCATGCTTAAGAAGTTATGTTATACTAGGGGCAAAATACCCATCAATGATCAAAAAGGATGTAAAAGTCTAGAAGAAATAAATTTTCAACTTTGAAGAACTGATTCTGGAGATAAGTGACTATATCTGAAGTCTTGGGTGTGGTTAATGAGGAAAGACAATGTCCAACTCCCTAGAAAATATTTTAAAAATGTACACTTAAAGTTTCAAGAAAAACAAATAGTTTAGATTTGGAGGTATAATTTAAAAAATACTTTCCTGCTTTCATAAGTGTTTTTTAGTTAATTAGTAAACTATGTCTCCCGATTGGTAAGTAGCTATACTAAAAAAATTAGTATGTTCAATAAGAACTAAATGGACAAATTAATTCAATGTATCTACAAGTCATAGTCTACATCGTTGGTGATGTTTCACTGAATGCCTTCTCTCCTTTCTAGGCTCAATATCTACATTGTGCTCTGTCCTTTTAATCCTTCTTTTCTGACATTTCATGTATCCAGACTCAAAATATGAAGGATCAACCACTATTCTCTCCAACCAGTTGTTCTTTTTTTTTTTTTGATACAGGATCCCGCTTTGTAGTTCAGGTGGCCCTGAGCTCTCTATGTAGCCCAGACAAGCTTCAGACTCAGCAATCCTCCTGCCTCTGCCTCCTGAGTGCTGAGATGACAGGCGTGAGCCACTATGTCCAGCACTGTGGTATATGGTACTGATTGCTGGTGGGCATGAGCCACCATGCCTGGTATTGTTGTATGTGGTTACTGGGATTGAATTCAGGACCTCTCGCATGCTAGGTAGGCACCAGAACCACTGAGTGAAATCTCCAGCCCTCAAGCCAGTTTTTGTAAATATAGTGCATGGGGTAAAAAGGAAGTAGATGAGAAAGAGTAAACCATGGAAGCAGTAAAAAGTCCTCATTTTTCTCAGAATGGAATCTATTTATTATCTATCTCTCTACTACCTATGTACTATTTATCTACCTTCTATCCATAAATCTACTATCTACATACTATTTCTGTACTCTCTGTCCATTCATCTACTATCTATCTACTATCTATCCATCTGCCTAATATCTATGTATCTACTATCTGCACAAAAAGATTAACTTCTTGATAGTGGATCTGTTGTATTCCCTTGCTGCACCATACGAGTGCCTACTGCCTACATACTCCACAGCCTTGAGATATGTCTTTGCCTTTATTTAGTGCTTCTGTGTTCCAAAGCTTTATTTGGTCTATCATTGCACAATAATTGTACATTATAGCTACTTTTGTTAGAGCCCCATTTCCGATACGAGGAGCCGAGGCCTAGAGTGCTTAGCCTAAGGCCACAAAGCTCATAGTCAGGGGCTCTACTTCTGCTGCCAATCCTCCTGCCGCGGTGTTTACGGCACGTGAGGAAAGCAGACGCCAGGCAGTCCATGCCCGTGGGTCTGGAGTTGCCTTCCAACTCTAGAGAGCTGCAGCGAGCGGGCCTCACGCCGGCCCGAGGCACCCTGCTGGTGGTGCTATTGCTCACGTGAGGATGTCCTACAAAGGCCTCCTGAGGGAAGGCAACTGAGTCATGGGGTGACACTGCTGAGTTGCTGTTAGGAGGGGGGTCGGTTTGGACGAGGCTGTCACTGGGGTGACCCGGGAGGGCCTCTCACACTTTGCCCTCCTCCCTTCTTCCTCTGCTCTCTGGATGCCACCGTGTGAGCATCTTTCCCTTCACTATGCCCCTCTGTCATGGCACCAGCTGACCATGGACTGTAATAATCAGCCAAAACAAATTCCTTCTCCTTTCAGTGTAGATGCTGGGTGTTGGGTCTCAGGGATCACAAAGAAATTCAGAGAAGTGATACAAGATGTTCTGAATTGATAAACTAAAGAAAATGATGCATAGAGTTCTGTTTTTGGATAAAAATTTACTTTTTGTATATACTCTTCCTCTAACAAGAACAGAATAGGGTAGCTGGAAAAAGTCACTTTTCCTGTGCTTCAAAATAAGGAAGTAGGAAGCAATGTTCTCTGAAAGATCCATTCTAGTTTCATGGTCTACACACAAGTTGCTATTTTAATCATCTCGCTCTAGACTATCAATAACTTGTTTGTTTATATGACAATAACTATACAATCCATGCTGCAGTTGATCCTAATAATCAAACTACAGTGAAATTCTTTAAGACAGTCCTCTTCTAATTGGTTCGTGGAGTAGGCTCTTGTGGTGAATAAATTTTTCCAAGACAAGAAAGAACTCTTGTTCATTACCATATTCAGAAGACAAATGCATCACCTCTTGAAAATGTTAATGGCCGGCATTAATTGGAAGCATAGGCCAAGCCGGGAGTTCCCTGTGGGTTCTGAGGGCCTCAGAGCACCCTGGGGAAGACAGAACACATCTTTAGCTAACGGATTTATAGGGCTGGATGGGGAGTATTTTAAGTCCTTTACGACTTCCTGCTTCTCTTCCTTCCTTCCTGGTCTATGTCTATGTCCTTAGCTTCCACCTCTTCGTGCTGTCCCGCTGCTCTTTAGCTACATTTTCCTACTCTCTGAGATACATTTTTGGGATGAACATTCAGAATCCAGGATGAGAAAGAAAAGAAGGAAGTTGTGGAAAATACTGTTTTTGAAGGAGGAAAAATGAGGCAGCAGACTGAAAATTATCTAGTTTAACGTAAGCAATACATGAGACTTCTCCTTTCGGGTGTGCCCGTCAGCTGTTATCCTTCTCCTTGGCCTCCTTTGAGAGGTCGATCATTGTACAAATAATAAATAACAGCTTAATTTTAGTTCTTCCCTTTTTAATCTTTGGTTTCTGTTTGAAAACTGTGCTCATTGTACTTTACTTAGCTTTCTTACCTGACTTACATTCTTTCCAGAGCCAGAGGGAGTATAAACCAAGTGAACATGAACAATTTATCCATTTGTGAGAAGCGATCAATGTGCTTTTATTACCCATTATGATAATCCGCATTAGGTGGTGTGCCGCCCGGCAGGCACCGTTCTGTCATTTTTCCACACACTGACTCCGTTCACCGTCAGTTCTGTGAGTTAAGACCGTCGCTTCCCTTTCCACCTTTGGAAGAGGAGGAGGTGGAAGCCTAGAGCAGTGAGGTGATCCTTCCACCATCACACAGCGGTACGTAGGAACTGAAGCTTGGAATCCAGAGTAGTCTAGTCCAGACGCCCGGCCTCTGGTCACTATGCTGTCACGCTCCCAGGGGCATGGTCTCATCTGTGACGAATGAGCCACTTCCCTGGGCCCAGTGAGCGGGACGGACTAGCTACCGGGGAGAGGGGGACTGCATGCTCCCACCCTTCAAGATCTAGATCACACAGACTTAAATACAATCCAGTTTATTTCCCAAACCCCAGGAAAGCCTAACAGAGATTCTAGCGTTCACTTGAAGTATTGGTTTCAGTTTGGTAAAAGACTTTGTAGGATTTTCTTTTGTCTCTTCTGGCCATTTTAAACTATAACAAAAAATATGCTTCTTTGACACTCACCTCCTTTGGGCACCAAGTGTTTTCCTCATCTTTATCTCCTATGGCTGTGTCTTACCACAACTCCAGCTTTTTCTACCTTGTACACAGGACTTCATTGGCCCCAAAGCGGTGCCACCAATCTGTTTTGTTAGGAAACCTCATTTTGGGGGCTCTTGACAGAGAGTAAAACCCACTGGGCTCAGAGGCAGAAGCTAGGATGGTCGATGGATCTCGAGTTCCTGAGGCCCGAGCACGAAGGGGTCCCCTCGGGGTCATGCTCACTCGCTTCCAAGCTGACCAGGGCTGTTCTTTGCTAGCCTGAGCTCACACCACAGTCAGCCACGGCTGGGCAATATGGGGGGAGACTTTGACTTTTATGTTTGTGAATATTGTCTTGGCTTTATTTGAAACCCCAGCTGATTCCAGACCCTCTGATGGGCTTATGAGATTTTCCAGGTCGGAGGAGAGTGATGCAAATTTTCCTTTGAAATATGACTATTGGCTTGAGTCTTTCTCAGTCCTGGTCAATAGAGGCAACCATGGCTTTGAGTTATTTTTAATTTGGGCCCACGGTGCTTTTAGTATTGGCATGATGAGAAGAAGAAGGAAGCTAGGATAAATACTACATTTGGTTACGTGCTGCTGGATGGGATAAGTTAACTGATATGTCAATCTTAACCACAGAACAGCTTTAGGAGACATGAGCTCCTACCCTTGGAGCCTACTTTTCTTTTCCTATTATTAAAAGTCAATTTCAGAACATCTAATTTTGATGATACTCTAACAGTGCGGCTTCCTTTCAAGGACGATTCTTTTGGGTGGCTGTTCTGGCTGAACTGTGCCTATCCCTGTTCTTTTGAAGATGGTTTCCGGGCACACAGAAGTGACTCCGTGACTTCCATTTGTCTCCCAGCTTGGTGTCTGTCTGTCCGGCTGAGAGAACCTTATACGCACGGCTGTGAGTAGACTGTAGGCACCGTTGATTGCATCTCAGGGCTTTCTCTTTGTAGTTAGGATAATTAGCTCCAGCTTTTCTCTGGCCAGTCTAAATCTATATCTGTATAAAGATGGACAGGACTATTTTTCTTCTAAAAGTTGTCCCGGTTTGGATGATGGATTGTAGTGAACTCAGGACAGGTGTCATCCAGCGAACGTTCATTGTGGTGCAGGAGAAAAATGAGATTTAAAGCTCCTAGACCTTGGATCTGCCATGGGATGAACAAGTAATTTAAAATGCCTCTGAGCCTCAGTTTCCTTTTCCATGGAGTAGGGATAATAACGCTGCAGGGGACATGTGAGAATTTCACCGAGTCAGTATCGTGTGAAAACCCCCAGAAGAGGGTGTGGAATCCAAGCAGGAGGCGCTACGGTGGTTTATGAAGTCTCCTCACTGGGATGAGAGGAGGGAAGAACTGCACCTGGCTATGCTCTGAATGAACTTTAGGGATGCAGACGGGGCAGAGAATGCAGTGGAAGGAGAGAGCCCAAAGGCAAAGGAGGATGAAGGAAATGAAGTTGACGTAATTTGGTGTAAGACGGGAGAAGGCTCGTTTGAAAGGCGGCCCGGAGATGACTTCCACTCGGGGCTATGTGACAGTTGCACTTGGCCCTCCGGGGCGTGGCGGGGATTCCTCGGAGGATTTCACGTCTTGAGGCGTCTTGCTCCAGCCCTTCCCTCATGTTCTGTCGAGACAGCCTTGGCTTCCTCTGAACTCACGGCATTGCTGTGGAAAGACTGTGGGTGTGCTGGGACTTAAGTCTCCAAAAACAGAAGCAAATTAATCAGAAAAAGTCATCCTCGTTGCCAAGCTGGCAGGGCTAAGAGGAGAGTCACAGCCCTTCTCAGCCAGTTGGTTGTAGCTGGTTAAGGGTGAGTTACAATAAAGTAATGGGTGATGTACCTGTAGATGTAAATGTGCAAGCCAGATTTTATTTTCTATCCTTTCTGTGATCCATTTTTTATTTCTTTTGGAGTAGAGATGGGTATGTATGAGAAGGTAAGGGCTTTAAGGTATTTCTACTTAAGAGTCTTCACTGTCAATGTTTCACATATATACTGTGGGAAATGTCCATATTTTCGCTATTCGCATGCGACTCCTTTAAAATTAAGACAAATTTTATCTAATATTTGGCCAGATGCCTACATTCATCTTCCCCTCAAATTATTCAGAACTTTACCTTGATGATATTGCATTGAGTGAATTTTACAAAATATACACAGTTATTTCCTAAACATTAGATTTTTGTTTCCTATTTTGAATTTCAATCTTGTATATACATCCTTCTCTTCACCCAGGATTATTTCTTCAATATGATGACTAAGAAAGATGAATTATAGAATCAAGCTTGTGAACCTTTTAAAGCTCTTTGTGCTAGGAAAACTGAATTCTTTTAAGATAGGACTGTTCACAACTATCTTGGCATTTTATTTTCATATTCACTTTAAGTAGTATGGACGAAAACAATCTTTGCAATTTATCTTTACATCACTGTAAAATGTGGTTACTTCATGGTGAAGGTAGCCTACAGAATAACAGTTTCCAATATAAAAATTCTGGTTAATCCATACATTAACAGCATAAATTTACTTTGTTACTCTTGTGGTAATCCAGAGACCATATTTTTCTGGGAGTCTTGATGGTCCATTTTCTTGATGACCATGGTGGTCTAATTATTTCAAAACACAGGCTGGCAACAGGAAGAGGAGAGATACAGACAATTTTTCCTTTAGAACTAGTTAAGTCCTCTCAGGTGATCTATACTTGGATATTTACAGCATATTTCCACTAAAATTGTAGTAACATTGTACTTTTAAAGTAATACTTTTATGTTCTCTTAGGCTCTTTGGATATCCCTTCTGAAAACTGGGTAGAAATCTTAGCATGGATTTCCATAAACAAATATGATTGCTGAGTTTCTCTTTGAGGTGAAATCCAGGTCCAAAGGGGCAGATCTCACTTCCCTAGAGATTTCTTAGCACTTGTCATAGAGGAAACTCTTCCCTACCAGAGAAAATACATTGGCCTTTCAATTCTTTCTTTTCCTTCTCCTTCTTTCTCCTTCTCCTTCTCCTTCTTCTTTTTCCTCCTCCTCCTCCTCCTCCTCCTCTTCTTCTTCTTCTTCTTCTTCTTCTTCTTCTTCTTCTTCTTCTTCTTCTTCCTCTTCCTCTTCCTCTTCCTCTTCCTCTTCCTCTTCTTCTTCTTCTTCTTCTTCTTCTTCTTCTTCTTCTTCTTCTTCTTCTTCTTCTTCTTCTTCTTCTTCTTCTTCCTCTTCTTCTTCTTC
>PVIC010027979.1:8398-23613 GCA_004025085.1 Thryonomys swinderianus
AGGCTGGCCCTGAGCTCACTATGGTGCCCAGGCAAGCCGCCGCGAACTCGGCAATCCTCCTGTCTCTGCCTCCCGAGTGCTGGGATTACAGGCGTGAGCCACCACGCCCAGCATTATATGTGGTAACCGGGGATCGAACTCAGGTCCTTGCGCTTGCAAGGCAGGTGCCGGAACCACTGAGCTAACCCTCCGGCCCCTAAACTGCTTTATTTTTGTTAATATTTGGAGAGTCTTAGACTTCTGGAAATACTGAAGCACTATCTTAGTTTCCTTTGCTTTTTTGTTACACCTACAAAAAGTGGTGTAAGTGTTAGAGCATATACCTGCTATGGGCATGTTTGCTTTGGTGCTTACATACAATATCAGGATTTGATACAAAATTTTATTTTGAGTACTTGATAAGATTCTCACAAATTTTGTTACATTCTTACTGAAATATTTAAAGGTAGCTTACAGTAGGCTCCCTATTTTTTCTTTTGAGGTGGGGGCCTCATTATATGATATTTTAGGCTGGTCTTGAACTCAGTACATAACCCAGGTTGACCTCAAATGTGATCATCTTGCCTCAGCTTCCCAAGTGCTGGGGTCACAAGTGTGTGACACTGTACCTAGCAGTTGTCTTCCTTTTAATGAATATGTATAAAACGCATATTCTTATTTATTATTCAGTAAGTTTATGGAGCCTGGAGATGGTTTCTAAAGTCTTGACCTCTTTTTCTTGAGTGTTCTAGTCCTTGGTATTTTGAGAGCATGTAATAATCCTTCCATCAGTGTCTAGGGAAAGCTCTTCTGTGGAACTTTTTTCTTCTTATGTTCTGTCATCATAGTAGCAGTCTCCCCATTCTAATGATGCTAGTTTGGAGCAGTATTTTCTTTTTTTAAAGTTTGAATCTTTATTGGTACATTACATACACACTCATGATCACACTTAATATTGAGAATTTTTTTTTTTTTGAGACAGGGTCTCACTTTGTAGTTCAGGCTGGCCCTGAGCTCACTGTGTAGCCCAGGCTAGTCTCAAACTTAGCAATCCTCCTGCCTCTGCCTCCCGAGTGCTGGGATTACAGGTGTGAGCCACCAAACCTGGCATTGTGGTATGTGGTGCTGATGGCTGGTGGACGTGAGTCACTATACCCATTATTGGTATTGTGGTATGTGGTTACCCGGTATTGAACCAGGGACCTTGCGCTTGCTAGGCAGGTGCCAGAACCACTAATCTAAATCTCTGGCCCAATATTGATAAATTGCACCGGTATACGACATGATTTAATTCTCATTTTTTCACATTCCCCTACCAACCCTACAATCTCACACCCCCAATATACTTAAGCTTTGTCTCCGTTTTTTTTATTACCGTCACATTTTTTCTTTGGAGCAGTATTTTCTTGAAAACAACTCTGCTGGCTGCTGTTACAACATTGTTACAGAATTGGTGCTATAGAATTGGTGAGGATGAGTGTAGTTGAATAAAAAAGGGACTGCTTCCTGTTTGCTTTACTAGGAAGCACGTGATTGGGTAGTAAGTATCCTAAAGAAGAGGACTGTCTTGGCCAAGTTCTTAGATTAGAGTTGCATATTTTTTTCTCCAGAGATGTTCAAGATTGTGGATTGTTATGCATATACTTTTTTTCAATTTTTTCCCTTTTGTAGTGCTGGGAATCAAACCCAGTGTCTCATGCTTGTGTACTCTATTACTAGGTATTACACCTCTGACCCCCTACTAATAATTTAAAAAGAGTTAGCTTGCTAGGCATGATGGAGGATGCCTATAATCCTAGATACTCAAGAGGCTAAAGCAGGACGATCTCAAGTTTGAAGTAAGATGGGACAATTTAAGAAGAGACTGTCTTAAAATAAGAAGGGCTGGGGATGTAGCTTCATCAGAGAGTATTTGTTTAACATACACGAGCCATACTCACACACAAATCCAGAATTAAGCCACCCTGGAAAGACTGGATTCAGAGGCTTTATACAGAAAATAGTGTAATGCTGTAAATGTTAGAAATCTTTTATTTTGCCAATAGTGAGGTAGCTTGGGGTCTTGAGGTAGTTTGGAGTCTTGGAAATCTGAATATGAGTACAACCAGGGTAACCTGAGAAAACAAATTTTTCCCCCATCTACTCCCCTAACCTAAGTGTAGGTAGCTCTAACACAGTTAAGTTCTTAGCCTTCCTACTTGCTGAACAAATACTATAAATCCCAAATTTCTGCTTTTATAGAAATCTTCCTTGACCACCACTATTAGGATCTGGATATGTATTCTCACATGACTTTTCTGTTACTTCCCCAAAATGACCGTTTTCCTCCTTTATTCTTTTTTTCTACATTTCCTCCTTAATCTTCTCCCCAATGTAACAGAAAACACGAAGGAATTCAAGGAGCCCAGGCAGCGCAAAGATAATAGGCGCCCAGATCTGGAAATTTATAAGCCTGGTCTTTCTCGACTAAGGAACAGATCTAAAATCAAGGAACCCTCTGGGAATGAGGAATTTAAAGATGAACTTGTTAACGACAGAGATTCTTCGGCTGTTGGAAATGGTACACAGCTCAGTAAAGATGCCTGTAAGGAGCTGGACAGTGAACAGCAAAACGGTCCTATAGACCTAGAAAATAATCAAGGACAAGAAACCTTTCATAGGACTCCTGGACAAGAGAATCAAAGTCTAAAAATCATCAAAAGAACAAAAAAACCAGATCTACAGATTTACCAGCCTGGAAGACGTTTGCAGACTGTTAACAAAGAGTCAGCTAGCCGAGTGGATGAGGAAGAGATCCTTAATCAGGTAGAACAGCTGAGAATAGCAGAAGATGAGTGTAGGAGAAACACTGCGAAAGAGGAAGTTGTGAATAAACTAGACAAAACTGAAACAGAAAAGAGTCAAAATAGTGACAGAATAAGGGCTTCAAAGGGAGAAAAAGGAAAGAGGATTGAAAGGGGGGAGGGGACAAAGAAAGTGAATGATGACATGGCCCAGGGGAAGGTGGGTTCAGCAAAACGCTACTCACGCTCAGACAAACGAAGGAACCGCTACCGAACTTGCAGTACCAGCTCTGCTGGTAGTAACAACAGTGCTGAGGGAGGTGGCCTGACTGATAATGTGTGCCGCCGCCGCAGACAGGATCGGACCAAAGAGAGGCCACGACTGAAGAAGCAAGTATCTCTGTCCTCAACTGATTCCCTAGATGATGACAGGATTGATGAGCCTGATGAATTGGGGCCTAGGAGGAGCTCAGAAAGGAGGAAACATTCAGAAAGAAGTTGGTCTGGCCGTGGGGAGGGCGAGCAGAAAAGCAATGGTAAAGAAAATCGAGGTACTCTGCGTGTCACTTTTGATGCAGAAATCATGAACAAAGACTCCCCTGTGATGAGGTCAGCCAGGGAAGATGTGGATAGAATAAAGCCTGACAGAAGCCTGAGCAGTGAGGGCAGAGGCGCTGAGAAGGAGTCCAAAAACCTGAAGCAAGAACTTCGGGGTCGGGGGCGTGGCATTCTCATTTTGCCTGCCCATACTGCCCTATCAGTCAGTTCAGCAGGTTCTCCAGAACCTACACCTTTGGGACCTCGGCTTTTATTTGGCTCTGGTAGTAAGGGATCTCGGAGCTGGGGCCGTGGAGGTATCACCCGCCGACTGTGGGACCCTAATAATCCTGATCAGAAACCTGCTCTAAAGAGCCAGACACCCCAGCTACACTTTTTGGACACTGATGATGAAGTCAGCCCTACATCTTGGGGTGATTCACGTCAGGCCCAAGCATCTTATTATAAGTTTCAAAACTCTGACAACCCCTACTATTATCCCCGGACACCAGGTTCTGCCTCCCAGTATCCCTATACAGGTTATAGCCCTCTGCAGTACCCAGTAGGCCCTACAAATGGTGTATACCCAGGGCCTTACTACCCAGGCTACCCAACTCCACCAGGACAATATGTATGTAGCCCGCTCCCTGCCAGTACCTTGAGCCCTGAGGAGATAGAGCAGCACATGAGGAACATGCAGCAACAGGAGTTACATAGACTTCTCCGGGTGGCTGACAACCAGGAGCTACAGCTCAGCAACCTGCTTTCCAGGGATCGCATCAGTACCGAGGGCATGGAGAAGATGGCTCAACTCAGGTATGATGTGTTCTATCCTAGCTAGAGAGAAATAGGGATAAGATGGAAGTGTATAGGCTCCCGTGGCTGACGAAGGTAGATACTTTTTAGGTGAGCCACAGTATTATTTCCCTTTCACACTGATCTCCTCTTCCATACGGGAAGCTGGGGATCAAAACTAAGGCCTTGGGGGGCTGGAGGGTTAGCTCAGTGGTTCTGGTACCTGCCTTGCAAGTGCAAGGTCCGGAGTTCAATCCCCAGTAACCACATACAATGCTGGGTGTGGAGACTAAGGCCCACCAGCAATCAATACCATATACCACAGTGCTGAGCATGGTGACTCACGCCTGTAATTCCAGCACTCGGGAGGCAGAGACAGGAGGATTGCTGAGTTTGAGGCTTGCCTGGGCTACATAGTGAGCTCAGACCCAGCCTGAACTACAAAGCGAGACCTTGTCTCAAAAAACAAAACAAAACAAAAACAAAAACTAAGGCCTTGGATATGTTGGTCAAGCACTCACCACCATGCCACGTCACTAATCCCCACATTGACTTTTGTATGGGAGAGTTTTTTGGATAAAGAACAAAAGCTTTATTTTAGTTTTAGAAATGAGTAGGCATACTACTTTTAAGAGAAAAAAAATCTTCAGGGGAGCATGGAACTCTGAAAAGGAAAGACTTTCTACCATGCCAAGAAATGAACAATGTGACTTACAGTGAAATTTTATTTCAGCTGTTGAATTTAGGTGAGGACATATGGGGAAACACTGTTTTCCTAGACTTAACTATTTTTGTCATGATATTCTGTTGTGTGGGATGGAACCTAGCTTGAGTAGGCTATGTACTTGGTCATAATTTGGATTTCTTTCAAAGAAAGGTGGTTAATGAAACTCAGATTTTGGGTCACCTGTGGTATACATGGAGCTAGAAGTTGGATGTATTTTATTTCAGAGCTGAACTGCTGCAGTTGTATGAACGTTGTATTCTATTAGATATTGAGTTTTCTGATAATCAGAATGTGGATCAGATCCTGTGGAAGAATGCTTTCTATCAGGTGATTGAGAAGTTCAGGCAGCTTCTGAAGGATCCAAATGTCGACAACCCAGAACAGATTCGGAACAGACTTTTGGAGCTCTTGGATGAGGTAAGCCATCATCTTTCAGTGTTCAGGATAAAGGCTTTAGCATCCTCTGTGGTGAGTTTCTACTACTGGAGCTACTGGGTTATAGAACAGAACATTGACAAAACACTTTATAGTCTTTGTGAATTTAGGCATAATCTACTGTGGTACTTCTTTAGGACTATAACTTAATAATTGGAATTAGTTTTCAGCCTGAAAGCTTTGTAAATTCCTTGATCTGAGTGTGGGGGAGAGAATATGTATGTGTATGTTCATATCTTTAAAACTATCGAAGGGCTTATATAATGAATTTGTCTTGTGCTCAGTATGTACCACCCTTTACATAGGATATCTGAGAGCTGAGAAGTATGAAAGGGTCATTTGTCCCAGGTTCTAATGGGTGAGTTAGATCAAGAATACGTTGATTCCACTATATCTTACTTTTTTTTTTCTTTATAGGGTAGTGACTTCTTTGATAGTTTGCTTCAGAAGCTGCAGGTTACTTACAAGTTCAAATTGGAGGACTACATGGATGGTCTTGCCATCCGTTCCAAGCCATTACGAAAGACAGTAAGCCAACTTTCTTTCTTTTGTTTCAGTGGTTTAGAGGATTCAACCAGGGCTTTGTACATGCTGGGCAAGTGTTCTAACATAGAGCTATATTTCCAGTTGTTTTGTCTTTCTTCTTTTCAGTCAGTCTCACTGAATAGTCCAGGTTGGGTTTGAATTGTGGTAACTCCTGCCTTAGCCTCCCGAGTAGCTGGAATTACAGGCATTGTAAATACCACCAGGGCCCCCAATTCAGCTTCTTTCTTTATCTTAAATCTGTTTGTCCATTTTTTAGTACCAGTGCAAACATTTACTAGTGCCAGTTATGTGCTAGATGCTGTGCTGGGTGTTGAAGATATGTGAATGAAATATAATTCATCAGAAGAACAGACACATGAAACCAGTAGTTTGTAATATCATAACGTTTATGGTATTGTACAAAAAAAATGTATATAGCTTGAAAAAAAGTTGTATAAATATTTTTATACTAAAATATACTTGAGGCATCATGAAATTAACACAAATTACTTTTGGCCTTTACAATTACAAGAAGTACTCAAAGTGGTGGCTATTAGCTTCCAGAGATTTATTAGTGTGGCAGACTGCTACTTGGGTAATTTTGGGCATTGACATTGCTGCTGCCCCTGTATTTTCAGTTTCTTCTCTAAAGCCTGGGAATGTCATGAGTTTTCTGCAACACACATATCCTCTAGAGATCCCCATATAAGGGTAACACCGTCTGTTGAAAAAATGTCATACAGTTTTTCTTTTCCTGAAGTATGTATGTACATTTTTTGGCAAACTATATATATACTAGTGAAGGGGCCAAAGGGAAATAGATCTCATTTGGGCTGGGGGACAAGGAAGACTTCTCAGAGATTGCAAAGTTAAGTCAATCCTCCTGTCTCTGCCTTCTGAGTGCTGCAATTACAGGCATGAGCCACCACACCTGTCATTGTGGTGTGTGGTAGTGATTGCTGGTGGGCATATGTCACCATGCCCGGCATTGTGGTATTTGGTTACTGGGGATCGAACTTGGGATGTTGCGCTTGCAAGAAAGACACCAGAACTATTGAGCTAAATTCCTGGACCTGCAAAGTTAAGTTTTGAAACCTGACTATGAGCTTGCAAGATGGAAGGAATAGTTTAGAGGGGCAGTGAGAGAAAACCAGATGTTGTTGGGAAAGTACAAGAAGTTAGGTGTGCTGATGTTTGTAATGTAAAGAGGGGCAGTTGTAGGAGATAAAACCAATGAAATAGAAAGTGAGCAGATCATAAACTTTATGCCATGCTAAAGAGTTTGAGCTTCATTTTGAAACTATTGAGAAACCATTGATTGATTTTCAACAAGTGAATAACAGGTTTGTTCTTAGAACCAGTAATTTTGGCAAATTGCTGAGTTTAGATGGAAGTTGGGCGAGAGTGGAGGTATTGGAGTTAGGTTGTAGGCAAGGACTAAGGTAGAAAGAGGTAGTAGAGGTGGGAAAAAGGCAGCTAGGGATATATGATGTGATAAAAAAAAAATACAGTGGGGCCAAAGATTTAGCTCAGTGGTTCCAGCTCCTGCCTCGCAAGTGCAAGGTCCTGAGTTCGATCCCCGGTAACCACATACAATGCTGGGTGTGGTGACTCACGTCTAGAAGACATCATTACCATATACCACAGTGTAGTACGTGGTGGCTCACGCCTGTCATCCCAGCACTCGGGAGGCAGAGACAGGAGGGTTGCTGAGTTTGAGGCTGGCCTGGGCTACATAGTGAGCTCAGGGCCAGCCTGAACTACAAAGGGAGACCCTGTCTCCAAAAAAAAAAAAAAAAAAATACAGTGGATGGGCCGGAGATTTAGGTGAGTGGTTCTGGCACCTGCCTAGCAAGTGCAGGGTCCCTGGTTCGATCCTTGGTAATTACATACAACAGTATTGGGCCTGGTGATCATGCCCACCAGTAGTCAGTACTACATACCACAATGCCAGGTGTGATGGCTCACCCTTGTAATCCCAGTACTCGGGAGGTAGAGGCAGGAGGATTGCTGAATTTGAGGCTTGCCTGGGCTGCATACTGAGCTCAGGGCCAGCCTGAACTACAAAAGTGAGACCCTGTCTCAAAAAAAAAGAAAAAAACAGTGGATGTTAAAATTGTTATAGTGAATGACACATTGCTATTAATACTCCTCAGAATACTCTCTCACTCTTGAGCTGTTTTTTTTTTTTTGGTATGGGGGATCAAACTCAGGACCTTGTGCCTTGTGCTTGATAGTTAGGTGTTTTGCCATTGCGCTAAATCTCCAAGCCCATTACTTTGAACTTACTTATTCCATTGTTTTTGCCATTTTCTTTTTTTTTTTTTAATTTTTTTGAGACAAGGTCTTGCTATACAGTTAAGGCTGGCCTTGAATTTGAGGCAATCCTCTTGCTTCAGCCTCCTGAATGGTGATATTATAGTCATGTACCACCATATCCAACTTGTTTGAAGCAGTACTGGAATCCTCTTGTCAAATATCTTTCTTTGTTGTAGCTACCTCGATACTCTGAATAGATTAAAAGTATTTCTTTTGTTGATTATATTGAATTAGGGTTACAAGCAGAAATTATACTGTGCCAGATCCTGTGAAGAAGGTAGATGAAGACACAGTGATTTTTTTTTTTTTTTTTAGACAGGGTCTCGCTTTGTAGTTCAGGCTGGTCCTGAGCTCACTGTGTAGCCCAGGCAAGCCTCAGACTCAGCAATCCTCCTGTCTCTGCCTCCCGAGTGCTGGGATTACAGGTGTGAGCCACCTCGCCCGACACTGTGGTATGTGGTATTGATGGTTGGTGGGTGTGAGTGACACAGTGATTTTTTATTTGCCATAAATTGCCAGAAATGTCTTTTGGTCCGAGATGTAAAAATTACAGTTAATAGGCTGGAGATTTAGCTCTGGTTCCGGTGCCTGCCTCGCAAGTGCAAGGTCCTGAGTTCGATCCCTGGTAACTACATACAATACTGGGCGTGGTGGCTCACGCCTGTAATCCCAGCACTTGGGAGGCAGAGGCAGGAGGATTGCTGAGTTCGAGGCTTGCCTGGACTACGTAGTGCGCTTAGGGCCTGAACTACAAAGCGAGACCCTGTCTCAAAAAAAAAAATTACAGTTAATGATTAAATTAAAACATTATAGTAAAAGACACATTGCCTTAAAAAATAAGAAAATACTCCCCCTCACTTTTAGCATATTTATCCCATGAATCTTGGCAATGAGTCTTTTACTATAATAATGATTGTTTTACTCATTCTTTGTATTTTTTGACCACCCCTTGTAGAACTGAATGGTGTACAGAGAAAGATTGGAAGCATGGAGAATCTAGGTCAGTGATGGCAAACATTTTAGAGCTTTCAGTGATACAAACCGCCTACTGAGGCACATGTGCCGTAGGTTCGTCACCACTGATCTAGATCCTCCTCCAGTTTTTGGCCTAGGCAGGGACTGCAAAGGTTTGGATATACATAGGTGAAGTATCTAATAAGAACTAATGAACAGATGAATGTTTTGATCTGTTTGGAATGCAGGAGAAAGAACTAAACTGGTGGCAGGTTCAGGAGTCATTGATGTGTATAAGTGATAGTTGAAGCAGAAGTTAGAATAGTTGGAAGACTAGTTAGATGGGGGTCTCTAGGTAGGGAGAATTGATAAAACTGTTAAGTACTGTAGAGTTTTCAAATGTTAAGATTACTAAGAAGTATCCACTGGATTGCCTGAGCTTGTGAAGAGTTATTTTAGCTGGAGAGGGTATAAACCAGATTGTAGTGAAGAGAAGTAAGGCAATAGAGATAATGAGAGCATAATATTGACCATACTTGGTAGAATCTTGACTGTGAAGCCAAGGATGGAATATAGTTAAAAGAGAGTTTAGTTGAGAAGTTTTTGCTTTTGTTCAAGTATTTTTTTGTTTTTATATTTTCTTTTTTATTTTGTAGAGTTAGGGATTAAACTGAAGGCCTTGGGCATGTTAGGCAAGCTCTGTGCTGTTGAGCTATACTGTACCTTCATTCCCTTGTTTTTTTTTTTATTATTATTTTTCTATTTTTTGAGACAGGATCTTGCTTTGTAGTTCAGACTGGTCCTGAGCTCACTATGTAGCCCAGGCTGGCCTTGAACTCACAGTAATCCTCCTGCTTCTAACTCCTGAGTGCTGGGATCACAGGTATGAGCCACCATACTCCACATTGTGGTATGTGGTACTGGGGATCAAACTCTAGATCCTGTGCCTGCAAGGCAGATACTAGAACCACTGAGCTAAATCCCTGGCCTCCCTTATTTTTATTTTTAATGAGAGAAGCTTGGGGAATATTTAAAGATTTATTAGAGAATGAAGTGTGGTTTATGGGCAAAGAATTCCTCTTACTCCATGTTTTGTTTTATTTTGAAGTGCTTGGTCTCAACATAGTGCCCTAAGTATGCTAGGAAAGTGCTCTACCACTGACCTATACCTATAACCCTCTCTTAACTTCTGATGAATTGCTATGTACACGTTCTTTTACTAATCAACATGTATTTATTGAGCCCCTCTTACATGCCAGGTGCCATTCTAGGCAGAAGTAGTGCAGAATAAGAGCAAACAAGATCACAATTCTTGGAGTTTAAAATTTGTTTGGGGGTAAGTGCAGATGTTGGATGAACACTTATTGATCAATCAGTTTTGAAAAGTATGTTATAAAGGAGTTTACCTGATATTAAAGGATCATGGAATACTAAGGAAATCACAGCAAAGCTGAGGTTGAAGACTTGGACAGTAGCCAGGTGAAGGCATATGGGAAGATAAAAGAGGAGCCGGATTCTAAAGGGGAGGGAGCAGTATAATTTAAGATTTGAAGTGGAAAAGATATGTGGGTGTTAGGGACACTGATCTGACTGAGGCTTAGAGGGTGAGCAGAGGCTCCAACAGCCAATACTCCATGCTGAGACTGATGGAGAGTCTCTGAATACATTTTTTTGTTTTTTTGAGGCAGGGTCTCGCTTTGTAGTTGTTGGCCCTCAACTCCCTAGGTAGCCCAGGCTAGCCTCAAACTCACAGCAGTCATCCTGCCTTTGCCTCCCAAGTGCTGGGATTATAGGTATGGGCCAACACGCCCAGCATTGTGGTATATGGTTATTGGAGGTTGAATTTGGGGACTTTGGTTTGCCAGGCAGATGCTAGAACCACTGAGCTAAATCCCACACCCCAGAACAAATTTGTTTTGTAGTTTTTCCTTCACTAAGATGACAAAGTTTAAAATTGAGAATTAACTCGTGTCATACACTGGTACAAATTCCCCAGTGTTGAATGTGATTGTGAGCTATATATAAAATGTACCAACAAAGAATTCAGTTTGAAAAAAAGATGGCAAAGTGGCTATAGTCTGATGATAATAACGTTTTTTTTTTTTTGCTCTATCAGTTAAATATCAAAGGTTCTTTGATGTTTGTTCATAGAAAGTGTGGAATAGTCAGGACCATGAGGTTATATATAACTTTCCTAGGGCACAAATTTGAGTTGTATGTTGAGATTGATGTGTGGTAGCTAGTTACTTAGCTAGGGAGGGAGCTTTCTGAGGGATAAGTATCTACTTTTTGGTAAAGTTTTGTTCTTTACTTAGTGAGGTGTTGTCATTTTTACTTTCTTGTTGCTGAGACAAAATATCCTACAGGAGTTAAAGAAGGAAAAGTTCAGGCCGGAGATTTAGCTCAGTGGTTCCAGCGCGCCTTTCTCACAAGTGCAAGGTCCTGAGTTTGATCCTGGTAACCACATACAATGTTGGGCATAGTGACTCATGCCCACCAGCAATCAATACCACATACCACAGTGCCGGGCGCAGTGGCTCACGCCTGTAATCCCAGCACTCGGGAGGCAGAGACAGGAGGATTGCTGAGTTCGAGGCTTGCCTGGGTTACATAGTGAGCTCAAGGCCAGCCTGAACTACAAAGCGAGACTCTGTCTCAAAAAAAAAAAAAAAAAAAAAAAAGAAGGAAAGGTTCATTTTAGCTCATAGTTTGTAAGGTTTCAGTGTATAGTTAGCTGGCTTCAAAGCCATGTGGTTTGACAGAGGGGCATGGCAGGGAAGAAGTAGTCCATGGTAGCAGGGTAGATAGAAAGCAGCCAGGCTTCCTTCTTCTTTTTTTCCATCCAGGCTACAAGCCTATTGATTGCTACACCCAACACCCGGGTGAGTTTTCTGTCTTCAGTACGACTTATATTCATACCTAGAACTATGCTAAACCAATCAGTGATTGTTCAGTATCATACACTCATGATTCATTCACTCCCCAAAACCTCACCTATGAGTGCATGAGGCTTTGGGGGCTCATTTAGTTATAAGCAATAACAGATAATAACTTTTTCATATATATATTGGGTGGAGTGGAATTAGATGTTTTGAAGTAGTGCTTTTAGGGAGTCTTCTTTTTTTTTTTTGAGTGAGAAATGCTAAAGTTATCGGTGAGAATATAGTTACAGTATTACATAATACTTGTTATATGATAGGTGTTTGGTAAAGGATAATTTTTTAGGCAAAAGGCTATAAGACAGTAAGAATTTGAGGAAAGACTGTGATGATGACAAAAAGAAAATAATTGTTTGGAGCTGGAGAGTTAGCTCAGTGGTTCTGGTGCCTGTCTCGCAAGCACAAGGCCCTGAGTTTGATCCCGGTAACCACATACAATGCTGGGCATGGTGACTCACACCCACTAGCAGTCCGTACCACAGACCACAGTGCCGGGCGTGGTGGCTCATGCCTGTAATCCCAGCATTTAGGAGGCAGAGACAGGAGGATTGCTGAGTTCAAGGTTTGCCTGGGCTACATAGTGAGCTCAGGGCCAGCCTGGACTACAAAGTGAGACCCTGTCTCAAAAAAAACCCCAAAAAACAAACAAACAAAAAAATATTGTTTGAATTTTGTACATCACCTTACAGTTTCTAAAGTGTTTTGAAGTACTAGAGTTTATATTTCCTGCAAATGCTCTTTAGAACATGTATTTTTATGCTTAGATGAAGAAACTGAGCTCCAATTATCTCAAGACTTCCTTAAGAGTGCACACTAATAAAGTCAGGGTTTAGACTATGTTTTTTTTTTTTGAGACAAGGTCTTGCTTTGTAGTTCAGGCTGGCCCTGAGCTCACTATGTAGCCCAGGCAAACCTGGAACTCAGCAATCCTCCTGTCTCTACCTCCCGAGTGCTGGGATTATAGGCGTGAGCCACCACGCCCGGCTAGACTATGTTGTTTTATTTGTTTGGGATTTGAAGTAACAGTCACCCCTCTCTCTTCTGCCATTGTGCTGTCTTGGTAAATATTCCTCATACTATTGGCTAGTTTTTGGTGGCCAAGGTTAGGTTGAAACTTTATACTTGTTCAGGACTATTAGTGCCTTGTCAGTGCTATTCTGTCAGTTTGACCTCATTCTTGTTCTTTGTGGAAGTTAGTGTTTCTTGTGTACTCCAGTAACTGATTTTTTTTTTGAAAGGTAAAATACGCCTTGATCAGTGCCCAGAGGTGTATGATTTGCCAAGGAGATATTGCACGGTATCGAGAGCAAGCCAATGACACAGCAAACTATGGGAAAGCACGCAGGTACTTTACATCTCTTTATTTTTTCTCTTCCCATTAAGCTAAACCCTATTAAGCAATGGAATACTTGCTGGGCTTAGTGGCTCAAGCCTGTAATCCCAGCACTCGGGAGGCAGAGGCAGGAGGATTGTTGAGTTCAAGGTTTGTCTGAGCTATACAGTGAGCTCAGGGCCAGCCTGAACTACAAAGCGAGACACTGTCTGAAAAAAAAAAGCAATGGGCTGTCTCCCGTATACACGTACTACAGGTGTCCCTGTTGGTTCCTTTAGTCATACTTTACCCCACTCCAGGTCCTCCACCTAAACTTCAGTTTATGTCTTAAGTAGGATATCAGGGTGAATTGGGAAAGAGTTGACATATAGGTAGATTTTCTTACTGTTTTTCTATTCTAGTTGGTATTTGAAGGCCCAGCACATTGCTCCCAAGAATGGGCGCCCCTACAACCAATTGGCTTTGCTGGCAGTGTATACGGTAAGAAGTCCTATGGACAGGGGAAGTATTTTTCAGGTAATTTCTTAAAACCATGGGTTTGGGGGCCGGAGGGTTAGCTCAGTGGTTCCGGCGCCTGCCTCGCAAGCGTAAGGACCTGAGTTCGATCCCCAGTTACCACATATAATGCTGGGCGTGGTGGCTCACGCCTGTAATCCCAGCACTCGGGAGGCAGAGACGGGAGGATTGCTGAGTTCGCGGTGGCTTGCCTGGGCACCATAGTGAGCTCAGGGCCAGCCTGAACTACAAAGCAAGACCCTGTCTCCAAAAAGCAAAAAAAAAAAAAAAAAAAACCATGGGTTTGGATAGCAGCAGCTCTTAAGTTTTGATTTCATCTGTTCATTGTATCCCAAAGAATATCCCCTCTGCCTCTAATCCTTAAACTCAGTCTGTTCCTCTTATTTTCAGAGGTAAATTGTCTGGAATCCCTCACTTTGTTAATTCTGCTTCATGTAGTTAGTTATCATTGTGTTTAAATTTCTGAGGGAGGGCTTGTGTTTCAAGTAAGTGCCACTTTGCTTTTGATGAAAGCTTCTGCTCTGAATCTTATCTTGCTTCTCTTCTCTCCTCTGTCCTGTAGAACTTGGCTACTCATTCTAGAAGAAGATACAGCTCTATTTACCTTTTGTCCTTAAAGTCCTCACATACTTCTCAATACCTTGTTTCTTTTCCCCAGATCTTCCTAGTCTTTCTTCTCACCTAAGTAGTTTCCTTAGCAAAAGCACAGTAAACACTTTATCCTCTAGATCTTACCTAAATGTGTCTCTAACACAGAGAAATGAGCCTTGGGGGCTGAGAGGGCTTCAGGCAGGAAACTGGGTTAAAAGTGAGAAGGTAGAAGCCAGTGCTAGATTCAAGTAACTGTATTGGAAACAGCTGATATACTCACTAGGAAGGAAAAAGTTCAGAATGCTATAAAGTTCATTGTCCAAATAAGTAATATTTGAGTTTCATATTTATTTTGTTTCATAAAAGATTTAAAGCAGTTCCTAATTATGGATTGAAATAGTATAGCTGCTTAAGTAAAGTGGTTTAATGAAGCACTTTTTTTTTTTTCTTTTTGAGACAGGGTCTTGCTTTGTAGTTCAGGCTGGCCCTGAGCTCACTATGGTTCCCAGGCAAGCCTCCACGAACTCAGCAATCCTCCTGTCTCTGCCTCCCAAGTGCTGGGATTACAGGCGTGAGCCACCACGTCCGACATTGTGGTATGCGGTGTTGATTGTTCGTGGGCATGTCTCCATGCCCAGCATTATATGTGGTTACCAGGGATCAAACTCAGGACCTTGTGCTTGCGAGGCAGACGCCGGAACCACTGAGCTAACCCTCTGGCCCTTTTTTTTTTTTTTGAGAGGGTCTCACTTTGTAGTTCAGGCTGGCCCTGAGCTCACTAT
>PVIC010027980.1:0-23520 GCA_004025085.1 Thryonomys swinderianus
TTTTCTTGGGACATAGAACTGTTTTGCAGTGTGGTTTTTACCTCTAAGTATGTCTACCTTGGTTAACCTCAAAAAAATTATAGTTAACCTAAAGTGGCCAATAAAAAATGGGGCAATTTCCACAGTTGGTTTGTTGGACATTTTTAGGGTTAGTTGGAGAAGACAAAATACTTGTTAGATTTCCAAATGGAGATAATTGTGCTCTGAACATTCTTAAGCTTTACTCTTCTATAGGTTCCCCCAACATAGAGCTCTAATATGTTAGCAGTTCTACTTCTTTGTAAAATTTGTCCTTATATTTAAGAAGTGTCAGATTCAGGAGAAGCTGAGTGAGGCCTAATGCATTTATGCACAAAACCCTTTCATAACATGAGAACTTATTTTGAACTGTTTAATATACCTGGCTAGGCCGAGGTTTATAGGAAGGACCTGGTTTAACTAAACCTAAGCAGGACTGATAGCAAAGTTTTCTTAGAATCTAAGCAGGAATTCAGAAGTTATTTTCTCCTCATGTAGGATGTATACTCATGATATTCATGCCTGTTTCCCAGAGTAGATTAATAAATCCCACTTTTTTTTAGGTTTTTGAACTCATGGTTTGAGTTCATACTTTTGTCATTTTCTTTTTGTTTGTTTGAGACTCACTCTAGAAACTAACATACTAAACTGAAGCATTTAGCTTCTCAAATTGAAATGTGTAGGTCTGGTTAAGAAGATAGTAACTTAAACATGAGAATTAATAGCTGTTGGATTTAGCTCAATAGTTCCAGTGTTTGTCCTGCAAGCACAAGGTCCTGAGTTCAATCCTCTGTACCAAAAAAAAAAAAAAAAAAAGTTAATCTTCACAAGGTGGTTTCATTTCTTTGTTGAGCATATTACTTGATTAAGAGATAATAGTGCTGGACAGCTCATAGGGAAGACACAACTACCATGGTTTTCATTTTTTAATTTGACAAAATGCTGATTGACTTTATGGAGGCTATGTAGTTAATGAGAGGGAGAAGGCTTTCTTCCTCAGAAGAAGCTCATCTTGTTATACCTTTTGGACCAGTGTGAACAATATAAGGCATCGTGTAGTGATGCCGGTGCTGTGTCCTATGTGGAAGGGAAGTGGGTCTCTGGCCCTGGGCTGATTAAGGATGCTGTTATGGAAGACATAGGGGTATTTTAGAGGAACCTCATGAAGCGGGAAGCACATAGGAAGAGAGGAATACAGAGGGTTCCGGGTGGAAGCCACAGAGACAGGAAAGTGCCGTACATAGGTGGTGGTTAGCATTTTCAATATCAGTGTCAAGAAGAGAATAGTTGCAGAAGTAGTTTGGGATACATATGGGAGGACTTGATTGCTAGGTATAGTGTTTGGGATATTGAAGAAATAGCAAAAGGAAGATGGAAGCAAATCACAGGGCCAGGGCCGTGTCTGTCTTGCTAATTCACCGTTCTCAGCTTTTACCATGGGACCTTTGAACAAAGGTTCAGTGAATACTGGTCAAAGTGATTTGGATGGTGAGAGACAACAGGAGTGGGATTAAGGAGGTGATTTCCAAAGTAGGGGAGCAGAAGTAGAAATGGAAAGGAGAAGCCCAGTGACGTCACAGTGTACTGGATCAGACTTACAGAAATTCATAGGCCCTAACCTTTACAAATTGGCTAAATCCTGGTATCATTAGTAGAAAAAGAGACAGGCAATGATGAGGAGAATTTGTGGTCAGTTTTGCCAAAGGAGGAAAAAGTGAAAGGAGGGAATAATGAGTTAGTTGCTTACTTCTTTCACCTTCCAGTCATGACTTCCTTTTCATCTCTCCTGCCAGACCTATACTCTTGCCAAGAACCTTGATGATTCCTTTCAGCAGGGCCTCTGTTTGTGCCTGTGATCTAAACCCAACCACAGCAGCTTTCTCAGGCGGTCTTTTGTGGGCAGTGGTTTTCAGAACAGTTAGCTTTCAGGAAGACATTTAGTGTGAGTGTGTGAAAGAGTTTCCGTGAGTTGTTTTTGTGTGATTATGGGAGCATATGAATGATTTGAGTTTTGGTGGGCACAGAATTCTCTAAATCACGCATCAGTCACTTAATCTCTTTGCTCCAGTCCTTCTTTGTCCAGTTCGTTTTTAATTCTTTTTCTTAGAGTTGGCCAACCAGTCTGGATCGCTTAGTGACTCCATATCCTTTTGAGAAATTTCACGCAAACATAAGTCTGAGTCTATAATTGTTTTGAGAAACTGCCATGTTTCAAAAGAAATAATTACTCCCATTGTTCATTATGTCCCTGATGCTCTAACACTGAAATTACAATGGATGTGTTAGTCTGAATTATTTGTGTGTGCCTAACCTCGCCCCAACGGAGGCACGTCCTATATTTTAAATCTTTGCTATCCTGTCTTAAGCTGCTGTAGTTGAGGACAGCAGTGCTAGTAAGGCAAGTTAAGCACATATGAAATTAAAAGGCCATAGAGTACATTCTGGTAAACCAAAATATCACTTGGCGGCACAAAGCCACAGATCCAGTCCAAAAAAGAAAAAAAAAAAAGAGAGAAAGAAAACATGCGGAAATGTGGTTTCACTGTCTGTCATGCAGTCTGTTTAAACTGTCAGAAACATACGTTGCTTTATGGGGTGTTTTCTTTCTAGCCTGACCACAGCTTTTAATTTAATTCATTCTCCTACGCTTCCCACCACTCCCCCATGTATCTAGGGCTAATTTCTGAGGCCTTTGAATGTAATGACATAATCACCAACCGGCCAGAAGATCCACACAAGTTTCTTCCTGCTGTGTGCTGTGAACGCTATGCTCTTGCACACTTTTGACAGTGTGAAGACTGTCCTCGCTCTTGCAGTCCAATGCAGATTGAAGTCTTTGAAGGGGATCTTTAAGTGCTTTGTTT
This sequence comes from Thryonomys swinderianus, assembly GCA_004025085.1. Taxonomy (NCBI): domain Eukaryota; kingdom Metazoa; phylum Chordata; class Mammalia; order Rodentia; family Thryonomyidae; genus Thryonomys; species Thryonomys swinderianus. The sequence goes on from PVIC010027980.1 coordinate 2,883, forward strand.
CTCTGAATAAATGATGCTAAAGAAAATACAACATGAAAGAAATTTTAGAAAGCAAAAGAAATGGAATCACCCAAGGTACCAGCGGTGTGGCTCAACCCCTGACATGACAGCAGCTTCACTCTGCCCTTCATGGTTGGGGGTTAAACGGTACTGTCTAAAACAAATCATGTGTTTTTATTTCTTTTTAAAATACTAAAAATGTATATGATTAATTGAAATCTTAGGTCTTTAATTAATTTATTTATTTTTTTTGTATCTGTAGTTTCTTTAGTTCTTTATGGGCAGCATAACCCTAAATATTTTTTTAGGTTCCAGTCTTAGTTCAACCAGTAACTTTTTGTATCCAGAGAAATTATTTAACTTTTCCGAGTCTGAGTTCCCACATCCATAAAATGAGGAACTGGGGCTGGATCTGTACATCTTAGAAAATGCTGTTTCTAGAGGCTCCTGATATGAGACTTGAGCTGTGGACATTTCTAAAACATTCCATAATGATTCTGATGCACAGCAGGGCTGGAGATCATGGAACTTGAGTGGCTCTTCTCAAGCTCTAATGTGCACAATAATAATAGGAATCATGTTGGAATCAGATTCTGCTTCTGCAGGTCTGGGTTGGGCCCTGCTAGTCTCCACTCCAGCGAAAGCTCAGAAGAGGCTATGCCACCAGTCCACTACCCACATGTTGTAAGGAGTCAGAATGTGTCCAGAGTTTCTTCTGCTTCTGTGCCATGTCTTCTTGTCATGGTGTAGTTTATGGAATTCATGTTGTTTGAGTGAATCCCCAGATTAGGGATGTTGAGATGGATGGTATGATATCTGCACCATCTCTCATTGCCTAAGCTCCAGAGTCTTGGAACATTTCTAGATGCTGATGTCATAGTACAGCCAGCACTTGGAGTCATCTGAGGATTCAACCAGTCTTACCAAAATCACTTGAAAGACTGTGTTTGCATTGCGTCACATATGACAATCACATAGCATTTACATTGTATTAGATACATAAGAAATCTAGAGATGATTTAAAGTACTTTGGATGATATACATAGGTTCTGTGCACATACCAGGCCATTGCTTGTACATCTGCACGTTTTAGTAACATTGAGGCTCATGGGACGAGCATCCCATGGATGGAGAGGGTTGAGTGAACCTTGTTTTAGCTGGTAGTTGGTAGTGGTTGCAATGCTACAGAGAAGGGGGTGGTTTTTATTTCGCCCTCTGCTTTAGCAGTTACACTTTCAATTTTTTTTTTTTTCTTTCTCATCCTTTCGAGGTACCCTCTTCATACTGACCTCAGATTCCTAGAGGCATTTTGGGGTAAATAGACTAAATCACGAAATTCATTTTGCTTCTTTTCTCTCTCTCTCCCTCCCTCCCCCCCCCTCTCTCTTTTTTTTTTTTTTTTTTTTTCTGGAGATAGGGTCTCACTTTGTAGTTCAGACTGGACCTGAGCTCCCTATGTAGCCCAGGCAAGCCTCGAACTCAGTAATCCTCCTACCTTTGCCTCCCAAGTACTGGGGTTACAGGTGTGAACCACCACGCCTGGCGCTGTGGTGTGTGGTGACCAGGGATTGAACTTGGGACCTTGTGCCTGCAAGGCAGATGCCAGAACCACTGAGCTAAATTCCCTGCCCTTGCTTCATTTTCTTAGGTGAGCACATTCCCTGGAAGTTCTTAAACATAACTTAAAGCAAAGGCTCCAATTTAAATGTATATTTTGTGGGTGAACAAGCCCAAACATAGTTAAGCTGCACTGTTGTTTATGCTGCTCTCTAACCCTGTCATTGGATGCATTTGATGATTGCTTTTAGAATTTTTGGGCCTAGGACTACCAGGCTGCATGGCCTAGTGAAAAAATTGGTGAACGGTGTTTCTGGAGATGTTGCTATGCTAGGCTGCCTGCCACCCATTCCCATAACTAATTCCCTAGAGTAAGCTAGGGAGGAGGTTAAAGAATGCATCATTTACTAGGGGTGTGTTGGAGAATTTTGTTACCATGAAGGGACATACTTACCACCAGGCATAAAATCAAAGGCAGTAAGAAATTAGTTTGGGATTTAGGAGTATTGGTTTGGAACCGTACTTTGCAGTGTGTATGTAGCTCTTAGGATTGCACAGCACTGTGAAATATTTGTTAAAGATGAGCAGTGTGCTTGTACTAGAATATACACTACTTGTTCATGAGCAATGTCTTTGTCTTTGAAAAACAGAACAAGGGAAGCCCACATCGCCAAACTAAACCGTAGTTGATTTATATCTTGGCATGAGCCTGTTACCTTCTTACTGATAACAATTTGGAGACTGTCACTTTTCTATAGAACTCGCCTCACGTATTTAATCAGTCATCAGGATTATTTGTAAGTTAGTTATAGCTCCCCACTTAGATCAAAGCTCACGAGGTGTAACCTAACAAATAAAAGGTAAATTTAAGAGCAACTGAAGTTGAAGAAAGGGTTGAATTCATCATGGTCTGGATGTGAATGAGCAGCATAGTTCAGGCAGTTGACAGACTCACAAGTTGGAAGTTTGTGCTTTGGTTAACATAAAATGTGTTGAAATTCTTCCAAGTATTTGATTTTTTTTTTTTTTAACCATTTACCCAGTAGAAAGAAGTTCCCTTTACTGTTACATGTAAAATTTCCTACATCCTGGGCAAGTATCTATAGCAAAAAAAGAGGAAGAGAAACCCGTTGCCAGTTGGAAATAAACACCCAATGTATCTTTTCTGGGTCACAGTGCAAGAAAGAGAAGAAGGGGCCAATTTTCTGGGGCTAGGCACGTGACTTCACGTGTTCCATTTGCCAAAAAGCTGCTGTCCTATGTCACTGTTCCGGTGAGTCTGGCATCTCCGTGTCCCTTAGATTCATCTGCTGCCTCCTCTTGGCTCCTGGAGCTCTTCCCCTGTATAGTGTGAGTTAGTGAGGAATTCGTTCTTAATTGAGAGAAAGCCCTAAGCTCAAATCGATACCTAACAATACAGCCACTCAATTTGTGGTACTATCTAATCTCAGTTCTGTCTTAAAACAGAGTTGCTTACCTTAAGGGATTTTGAGACGTCTACTCTTATAAATATTTCTGCCAACCAGATCTGTGGCAGCCGTTCTTTGCATTTCATGGTTGTAGAAATGAAGTGTGGGAGCATTTGGGAATCGACTTAAAATTGTGGCTCAACAGGATTAGTAATTAGAGTTACCCTGGGCTTTGGGATTCCACAGTTGGATGGTTCATCATATCTGGTGTGTTTTCAGAAGGCTTTGTCACTCGAATCTGAATTCTGTTGACGGTTTTCCAGAGCTGTTCCCAAAGCAAACTTGGATGTAAGCGTGTAACTTCACCTGCTGAGTGTGCTGTATTCGGGTTGTGTATCTGGAGTTGTGGGTTCCTGCTCTGCCGGTGGCCAGATCTAGTAGAGCCACGTGTTACTGGTTCTTCCGTGCAGTGTTGTCTCCTTTTCCTGGCTATCAGCGTGGTCACCTTCACTGTCCCTTTAGAACCTTGTGTTAGAGGCTCCGCTTTCACCTACAGCCTTTGGCTTCTCTGTATCTTTGGTATTGGGTCATTTTATATGGCCTTCTTTACACCTGAATCCTCAGTCTTCCCAGAGCAGCTTTGTCCTTCCCTGCCCACTTTACCCTTTTATTTAGCTGATGTCATTTACTCTTTGAAGTAGATGATTCCTTTCCCCTGCCAGCACAGCCCAGACTTCTCCCCTGAGACTATTCTACGCCATTTCCCTTGACTGTCTCATAGGTTCAAACTCAAGACATCCCGAGTCCTGTCTGGAGAAGTGCCAGCCCCAGCCATCTAGTTTAACCCCAGGCTGGTTATTGTCTTTCCTTCTACGTTAGTCCTAGTCATCAGGTTTTTTGAAATCTGCTCTCTTTTACTCCTGCATGCGTCTTCTTCTATGTAGCTATCTTGGTGATCACATGACTTATGTGACACTTTGCTCTTCCTTAGCTTTATCTGTTAGATGGGAGAAGAGTGATCTTCTTACAGTTGCTCTGAGCAGTACTTGAACTATTGCCCAGAGCAGGCTCTCCAGGTATGTTATGATGCTTATCAGGATCCTGTTCCAACACCCTTTGCCTTCATGTTTCAAATACCTCTCGCCATGAGTAATGCAGTAGTCTCCTAACTGGTCTAACCAAGTGGAGATACTCCTGGGCCACTGGGCTCTTTCGGAGCCACCTCTGGAGCCTCATGTGTTACCACTGTCCCTTGCATGCTTCCTGTTCTTGTGTCCCGTGCTGGCATAGCGGACTGACCCTTCTTGGAATGGTCCTTTTCTGTCACTCAATCTCGCCTTACCACAGTTATTTAGGGAAGTGGTCCTTTGTTGCTCATTTTTAAGGACCCTACATTTTGTAATATTTTTTCACTGTTTGTCTCTTTTGCTAGATTGTGGTCTCTACCTGACACCCTATTCTTTGAGACAATGTCATAGCAACTGGAAGAGTAGCACAGTTACTGAAAAATACTATCACCAAAGTCAGAAGGGATTTCTTCCATGCTCGTTTTTACATTTGTAGGACTCCTCTGTCTCCCACTAGAATGCTTAACCACATGGTAGCCATTATTGTGTTTTTTGCTACTTGGTCTTCTCCCTTACTGGATTATAAATGCATCATGGGAAGATCAGTTCTGGGTTCCTGACTCTTTCTACTATAGCCCTGTTGAGAGTAGGATCCAGTGACTCTTGAGTTTCCTAAGTAAGTGTGGGCTGCTTTGGGATTTCATTCTGTTCCTGTCCAGAAATTATCTTTCATCCTCCACCTTTCCTCTTGTGGTGTGTTTTGTGGTTATAAATCTCTGGTTTCCTTCCACAACTGTTTTAACATGATCAGTAGCAAGAAGGGTGAGAAAGCAGAGATGCACTGAAGTGTCTTGACCGATGTAGGGTTCTGATGGCTTTTCAAGAATAGGTCTTTGCCGCCTTCCAAACCAAGTTCCTACTTCTTAGAGTGACATTCAAGACCTTCCACAGCCTGACCCCAGTGGACTCTCTCTGCCCTTATTTTCCACTCAGCTTTTTATTGCATGCATCCTGTGTTCTAGCTTAATGGCTTTGAATACTGCTTGCACATTAGAATCACCTGGGGAGCTTTCAAGTGAAATATTGAAGCCTGGGTCCTACCCTTGGAGATTGTGAGTTAATGGGTCTGGGGTGAAGCCCGGCTGTCCCTTACTGTTAAAGGTCTGCTGATAATGCTGATGTAAAGTCAGGGTTGGAAACCCCTGACCACTTCTTCTTCTTCTTTTTTTTTTTCTACAGAATATTATCTCCTCTGACAGCTTTTAGGAGAAAAGTTTCCATAGTTGCAGTTACGACTAGAACTGTTTTTGTATCTTTCTAAAGATGTAGAACTCACGCTACCAATATCCAATAGAAAACAAAGTGGTTTAGCTTCATTTGTGGAGAGTAAGGTCATTCAATCAGAGAATCATTTATGTATATAGTCCTTGTTAATAATATCCACAAAATGTGATACAGAACATGCTTTGGGGAATGATGTTTTTAGCCATGCTTCAACTTGTATGTTTTCTGTTTTTTGAGACAGGGCTCAACTGTGTAGCCCAAGGTATGCTCTAATTTAAGTTCCTCCTGCCTCAGATTTCTTATTGTTAAGATTACAGGTTTGTGTTGTTAGATCAGGCTAAAGTGACTCCCTTATTTGTCTTTCCCTGATAATTTCACCCTAACCAGACCTCTCTCTTGTCCCAGGGTTCTTTCTCAGACATCTTCCCTCCATTTTAGCATCTTTCTAGTGCTGCTTAAAATCTGAGGTTCCTCTTCATATACACTTGTATACTTACTTCCGTCTGTCTCCTTCCTCAGTGCTGTGAACTACCTTACACTGGGGGTCTGCTTGTCTTGTTTATTTCACCCCGTGTCACCGTTCAGCATTTAAGAGAGTCCAGACAGTCAGTAGGCAATTAGTAAATGTTTAATGAACAAAGAAAAGAAAGTAAAATGCACAAAAAAAACATAATACCTTCATGGTTTGAGCTGTGTCTTAAATTGCCTGCATAATTAAATTTAATAACGATTTGAAGTACAGTAGGCTCTTAGTATCCATGGGTTTCACATGTGCAGCTTCAACCGTATCTCAGAAGGTTTCTGGAATAGTTTGTATCTGTGTTGAATGCATAGACTTTGTTGTCACTGGTTTATAAATACAGTATAGGCAACTGTTTACGTAGCATTCATATTGTGTTACAGTCAACCCACATGAGCACTGAGGAACCACTGTACAAGTAAGAGGGAGGCTAGGAAGGGAAGACAAAGAAGAGGCATGTTTGGCATCAGAATCCGTACGTGAGCGTCTGTTGAAGGAACAGGCTGGGACAGAGCTCCTGGAGGCTGTTACGAAGGGATTCAGTGCTGGTCCTCTGCGGGTATTCTCATGCTATGGTTGTGTCCACGGACACCGAGCATGACCTTGCATGCTCAGGTTTTGAGTCTGATAGATAAGTACGCTGACTTGGTCTGGGGCACATACTGCAGCTTGTGTAATTCCCGAGACCCACTGCGTCCTGAGGTGTTCGGAAATGTTCTTTTGCTTCTGAGCCCAGTGATGCCGTAGCTTGACTAGGGTCTTCCCTTGGGTTCTCACACTCATTCACTCTAGGTATGTTTCTGGAGATTTTTGCTGAACTCTTCATGTAAAGTGCGCTCCCAGGATGCTCTCTAACAAACACTTCTGGATTCCAGTGGCTCTGGTGATCAGTAATCTGACATAAGTAAATTTAGAAAGGACTTTAAGCTGTACCTCTTTGGTTCTATTTCTAAAGTAATCTACAAGTAATTCTACCAAGGATTCGGGATGGAAGCTTTAGTCATTGCCTCACCATTCAGGAAGTACCCAGAATGAATTTGCAGTTCCTCTTGTCACCCTGTAGATTATTTGTTAACACTTTTTGGATAGTGTCGCATCCTGAATGGTAGAAAAAGATGTGTGATGGGAAGCTAAACAAACCAAATCAGACTTTAAGCATCTCATTCCAGATGTATATTTCTTTATAAGTGATATTGAGAAGGAGTCTGTTTCCTAATAATTTTTTACCTGCTAAAGAACTCATGATACTGCAACCACTTAGCCTGACTCATAGTTTCTTTTGCTCATTCACCAAGTAACGTACTGAATGTTTTGTGATACAGCCACTGGCTCTATAGACAGAGATCTCAAACCTCAGTAACCCCCTCCCTGTTCTTGGAACCTAGCTGCCGTATCATGTGTTCTGCGGGCTAGCGGTGTCAATCAGCATCGCTTTGGAGTTTATTAGAAGGACAGACTGTCAGACTCTGTCGTAGTCTCGATTTTAAGGAGATTCCTGGGTCATATACATACTGTGGTTTGAGAAGTACAAGTCTTGTCCATGTTAACAATGTGTGAAATAACTTCATTTGGTTAGAAATGATAGAAGACAAGGCTATAATGAGCCAGCCGGAGGGAGAAGAGGAGAATAACGCAGAATAGTAAACACAGCTGTCTTTGGAGTGAGACATAAATGGTGGGTCAGGAGTGCTCTTGAGGTGACCGAGGGAAGGTGGTTCCAGGTAGAGGGAACAATTGCTGAGGCTGAGATGAGGGACTCTCAGGTCACCCTTGCTCTGCACGTTCTCAGAGCCAGGCTGAGGCTCTGTTTCCTTTGCCTGCTCTGCCTGGACCTGGGAAGCCAATGAAACGTATGCCAGAGTGGTGTCTAGGAAGACAGGCAAAGGGCAGAGCCTTAGCTTTGAGAGCAGCTGGCTACTCATCAGAGCGAGAGGACAGTCCGGGGACGGGAATGAGGATTGCAGCGATGGTTTGGCAGAGTTGAAACTTGATATAATTGGAGGGAGGGAGAGGAAACTGCAGGAACCCGTGGTAGCGTTGGAAGGAGAAGAAAAGAAATTCTGCAAAATGTGTCTGTTAATGGAGATTGTTTGAACCTGGACAAAACACGAAGCAAACAAATACGGTAGCTTTAGCTTAACCTGAGAAGAAAAGATCAGAAAATTTGGCATGGCTATGGATGTAGAAAAAGTGGCTTGTTGCCTGCCTGCAGGTAAACACAGGTGTAAGTGCTGAGAAGTTGTTAAGCGCCATTATCCTGTTCTGGTTTTCTATGTCCAGAGTTCTCCATCGTTAGGGAATTTTCACATTGTTCCGATCCCATGGCCATGTCAGGGAAAGTCAAGGTGAATGGGCTCCATCTGTGGACATGTGGAGTAGTTGCATCACTGTGGCTAAATGTGAAAATGCTTAATTATAAATCAGTATTCAGAGGCATCTGGAGAGAAATGAGAGGAGACAGCCGAGAAGCCATGAGAAAGCTGCAAGGCTTGCTGCGACACGGGCAGAGAGAGGAGCGCCGAGGGGGCACGTGTGTAGAACTTGGGCACCTTGTTATGATCACAGTCATCAGGTTCCCTGACCCACTGCATCTGGTTCTGTGAAGGCGAAGGCTAAATTCACCAGAATGTTCTTTTTACTTCTCCTGACATCCCACCATTCCCTTCTGCTTTTTCCATTTCTCATGCTCCCTCCTCGGCTGGAGCTGTTATAACCAGCACACCATTAGTGATGGTGTTTTTTCAGACTTGAGAACTGAAATGATTTGACTCTGTAGGATTAATTGTATGTCTGGTCCAGTGGTCACGATTCTCAACCTTGATACATCATTCTCTTGATTACACTTAACGCTGAAGCATTATTAAAACAAAGTAATCAAAGCTCAGATGAATGTAGGGTAATAAGTACGTATCCGAGACTTACCTTAAATGACTTAAAAAGCTCAGATGGTAAGAGACAGGGATACTCCTTTTTAATCAATACAAAAAATGCTTCCACTTTACCTTTGGCATGGGCTGGAGTAGTTTCATGAAAGGTAGGCACATGGTGACTCTTTTCACGAAGGGCACTGAGCACCATACAGACAGCATTGTGTCTCTTGTTAGGACGAACAGACATGGTACTTGATTATATTCAGTGTACTGAGATCATACTGGTACTTGTTAGCATACTTCACATACAGTAAAATTGGCATAAATATGAGTTCAAAACACATGAAAAAATTAAGATATGTTACATACATATACCAACTGCCCACAGTGAATATAGTCATGTATAACAAATATGTACTAATTAAATATTGAAGAAAAATTAAAATTTCCTATAGCTTCAGCAGTTCCTGGCAATTATTTCTTCTTTTTGAGACAGGGTCTTGCATTGTAGTTCAGGCTGGCCCTGAGCTTACTCTGTAGCCAAGGCAAGCCTGGAACTCAACAATCCTCTTGTCTCTGCCTCTGAGTGCTGGGATTACAGGCCTGAGCCACCACACCCAGCAGGTGGTATGTGGTATTGATTGCTGGTGGGCGTGAATCACCACGCCCAGCATCGTATATGGTTGCTGGGATTGAACTCAGGACCTTGCGCATGTGAGGCAGGAGCCAGAACCACTGAGCTAAATCTCCAGCCCCCGTGTTTCTTCACTGTAGGTGTAGCACAAAGCATTGTGAGCTCTACTTAAGAAATAATGTATATTATTTAAAAGTTTAGAAGAGTTTCTCTAATTTATACATTGTCCTATTTTTTTTTCCAGTTTCTGTATAGTACTTTGTTCTTGAAAGAAGAGCACTAGCTGAGTCTACATTCTAATTATGTTTTGCCTTTAGGGTGGGCAGTTTTATGCATAAAATTTGTTGTTATTCATTACATGCTTTTATATCTTTTGCAAGGTTGAATCTTGATGTCAGGGTAAACTGAGTTGTTGCTTGTTAGTCAGCTTTCTGTCTTAACAAAATAACTGAGGTAATTAAACAGAGGAAAAGATTTTTAGCTCAGAGTATCGGAGGTTTTGTCTGTGGTTAGTTGATCCTGTTCGTTTTGGTTTGTTTTCTCCTGGCACCAGGGATCGAACTCAGGGCCTTGTGCTTATGATTCAGGTGTGGTGCGACTGAGCTAAACATCAGGCCCAAATGGTTATTCGATTCTGTGGCAAGGCTGTGTGCATCATGGTGGGGAACACATACACAGTGGAGCATAGCTGCTCAACTGATGGCACCTGGAAGCCCATAAGAGCACAGTCTGGGATTGCAGTATCCCCTTGAAGGGCACGCTTCTGGTAACCCTGCTTCCTTCCTCTGGGCCTTCCTGAAGGTTCCCATACATTCCAGCAGCAGCACAGGCCCCAAGCAAGCCTTTAGCACACAGGCCCTGGGGACATTTACTAAAACCATAGTATCAGTCTGGGACTGATACCTTATGTTTAGTTTTTTATTAAGAGAGAAAAACTTCCTAGTCCCCTGAGTTTTAAATCTAAGGTCAGGTGGGATATCAGTTCCAGAGGTTATGTAGTTTCTTCAGATACTCTTGGAAAAAAAAATAAAAGTAATTCATTTTGGGATTGAAGTTTAGAAAGGACAGAATTAGTGTTGGTTCTCTCTAGCGGTGAAGGCTAATGAGAGGGCTGTATAATTTGTGCTTATTTCAAAAAGAGATTTCAGGTAAGGAAAAGTAGAAGTCTCCTAGAGTGTTTGAAAATAATTTGTAAAGGTATGTTCTTAATAAACATTTAATAAAATAAATAGGCTCATCTGTTAAAATTGTTGGAAAAGACTCCTATAGAATAAACAGATCCTCTTCAAGAATGTTTTCCTGAAACTGTAGTTTTGTTTTTTTAAATTTTTTTTGTAAATTGGCTGCTGAAATGGTTTGCTAATAATGCTTTGTCATTCTGTTTCATTTCAGTAGTACATCTGTAATGATTTTATTTTTATTAGGGGTGAAAACTATGAAACATTTTATAAAACCAACAATTAGCTTTTGATAATCTCTGATTACTAAAATAAAAGTATCATACATTGTGTCAAGTTTATTATGTTAAAATAAACTTTTTTTGGTTTTTATGAAAACATAGGCAGAAGTGATGTAGAAAAATACTAGATATTTAGTCTGTCAGATCCATTTAAGAGAATGTAAGTGAATTAAGACATTGGATTAACTGGGTTGTATTCTTTGTCTTAACTGATGTAATTTATAAATATGTATGTGATGTTGTATATTTGTTACAGTTTGTAATTGGTTACTTTTAATCTTTTGATTGAGTTTTGTCATTCTTTTTATACATCATACTCCTTTTTCATGATTTAGGGTAGATAATAAATTTTCCAACTGTTCATGAGTGTTGGAGTTTGAAAGTAAGAGGGACAGTGTTTCCCATGTTGTTGTTGCATGTTCTTGCTGGTATCACTATACCGTTTTTTTGGGCTTTTGAGTTAGTCAGCCATGTTGGCGTGTCAGGTGTGGTCTGCAGAGGGGATTTTCATAGAATGGCCACTTTGTTGTTAACCTTTTTTCCTAAGACACTTTGCCCAAATTGGGTTTCTTGTTTAGTTTAGCAGGGATAGTCATGATTTCTGTTGGTTCTTACTGAAGAATGGCATAAAGAGAGGAAGCTAGAAAGAAGAACTAGAATGGTGGTGAATTGAGGGTAGAAAAATGTGTGCACCAGTTAATTTTTTAAAAATACCTTGATATGGGCAAATGTAATAGAATTGTCAAGTGTTACTGTTTTTGACAAAGTATTGCTGCTGCCAAAATTATCTTTTTTGTGATATTTGGACGTGAATAATTGTCCTTTTATTGGGGCCATTAGTGCTATTTTGGCATATCACGGCCATCTAAAGACAATAGTTCAGCAGTGTGCATCCAGCACGGAATACATTATACCAGCCACTAACCCACCAGCAGTGTTTCAGAGTCTCTGCCTGCCTAAATGGGCGCCCTGCGAATGTACTGCTCAGGGATGCATGACCCACATCACCTATAAATTTGATTGGAACCTCCAGAACTGGCATAGGCTGATGGATAGCAGATTAGAGCCCTGATTAACCATGTGATTCGCAGACTGGGAATATATTGTCTAAGCATGGTTCATCAGATGCAATCAGAATTTCAAGTGGTCAGATGAGATTCAAATGTGTATTGTGGCTTTTCCTCCCCTACTGCTTTTCCTTCTAGGTTGCGGGGTTGTTTTTTTTTTTTTCTTTTTTTTCCCTGCTCTTTTACCAAAGCTGAAAAATACTTCTTTGATGAATCTGCTCCTTACCCTAAAGCTGTCTGTCTGTTATTCATCAGAAAGCAGGTCGCAGTTCAGTGAGCAGAAGAAAAGATTTTAATAGAAGCTGTGCCAAGGGCTGTAATGCATCATTTTAGGGCCCTAATTACATTACAATGACAAATATCAGTGGTGACAACAGCAATAACCTACATCCTTTAATGGCTGTGCTGGAAAAGGAGTTTGGGCCCCACGCCATTAGATTAGACTCAGTTTCAAAACACAGGCCATTAGAAGTGTGTGTCCACAGTATTATTGGCTGATCGCTGAAGCCCAGTCGAAAGACCTGTAAATAAATGATGCCTCCCTAGAGCTGGGCCCTGGGGACAAAAGAGGCAAAAATGAGATGACCATGGAAGCACAGTGTTTCCGAGGCAACTTCAGCTTTCAAAGTGAGGAATGACCCGCTTAATTTTACCAAATCACACACAAATCCCACCCCTCCTGCTGCCAATTAGCCTGTCCATGAAAATCCATTGGCTTGACAACTTAAAAGAAATTAAGAAGTCTTTTAAACAAAAGAAGACCCTTAAAGAAAAAGTTAGGTTTCTGTCCTTTTTCTGTGATGTATGCATTGCCATACATGATTTACTGTCAGGGTTTTCCTTCTTTATACATTTGTTTTTTCAGAAAATATTTTTCTTTCAATAGTTAAGATTTAAAACGGCCTAAGTCCAAATTAAAGAAGCAAAGAACTCTTGGTCTTTATTTTGCCAGATGAGTAGGTTTTCTGCATAGTTTTTATTGCCTAGATTATGTAGGCAAACTACAGAGCTCAGTTTTGTTATGCGCCCACACATATTTCAACCCTCTTAGCAAGGGACTATTTTATTTATGTAAACAACATAATGAGGAAAATATGCTTGGCAGATGGTTCCAAGCATTAGAATCATCAGTTTGGTCTGCCCCAAAGTGTCTCATTATCTTTTATTCTCTCCCCCTCCAAAAAAGCTTTAACAATCAGACGCTTTTGAGATGCTTGCTCTGAGCTTTCAGCCTCCTGAACGCTGCTTTCCTTTCTTGGCTCACCTAGAATTTCACCCCATAACCACTGTGGTATATTCCTCCAGGTGGAGAGTGATTTGGTGATTCCCTGTACAGCTTTTCATGGTGGTTTAAGCATTCTTAAAGGATGGCTAAGTGCTCCATGGGGCCCGTGCAGTAAATTAAATCAGGTCAGCACAGTTGGGGCGTAGTCACTGCTGCTGGGTTTTTGTCTACCCTGTTAGGAACGCAGGCTGAAATAGAAAGCTTAGGTTTGAAACTTCAGGGTGAATTTGTGTTTTCTGTTGGCTGGCAAAGTTTTTAATGCTGTGGCATTTAAAAGACTGCACAGCTCTGAAGTCAAAAGGGTTGGTGATGCAAAAGAAGGAAGCCTAGATTTCACAAGTAGTGCCACTGTCATTCTGGTAATGACTTAGCAAGAAAAAGCTTCTTTGTCCTCTTGCAAAATGAAGCATTGACCCTGGGTGGAATTTATTTTAGGACCGTCTCAGGAATAATAATTATGTTTTCTGCCTTTTGGCACTTCTTACCTCTTCTTTCTCCACCCACCCATCATTACAGTATAAGCTGTTTTATATTTGTGTGTATAAAAACGTGTTTAGCGCAAAGCATATAACATACAATCTGATAATAAAAAATTAAGACAAATATCAATGAATCTGTGGGTCTCTTTTGAAATAAAACATGTAGTAGCTATATTTTTCTTTTCTCTTTAACCTAAATTATCACATCTTATTGGCATTAGATTTCTGTAATTTCAGAAATTATTAGAGAGTAAATTTTGTTCTCTGACATGGTTGAGACTTTTGCAGAGCGATGGTAAAAATACAAATTCTTAAAAGTTAGTCTTCAGCTAGACTCAGATTGTTTTCTGCTAGATATAATGAGATTTTATCATGTTCTAAACCTCTGCCTCCTGGTGGGGCACATTGGGAAAGCATTAGGGTTGAAAAGACCCCACTCCTCAACCGTTTGTAGCTAAGAATCTGAAAGAATCAATTCACTTGACTGACTGGGTGCTATTCTTTGAGGAGGTTGGAAGGTTAAGTGTAAAGTCTCAGTGATGTATTTAAAAAGGCCACAGACATAGAAATCCAGAGTCAGGTAGGGAAAGAGGGTGAGGGGAGAATGTATGTTTAATCTTAGGTCTTCAGATTTTATGAAAAACAACATTACAACAGGCAAGTAAGTACCCTGATGAAGGCTTTTGGCAACTGATTGCCAGTCATGAAAATTAAGTCCCTTTTTATATTGCCTTGGTGCTTGAAGGTTAACTTTTTAAGATGAGCGCTGCTTAATAAATTGTGCTATTAATGTGGCACTGTTGTCACCGTTTCCTTTTAATGGGCTTGCCTATGAGACAGTTTTCCTCTTCCTTAGGAAATACAGCAGCCAGAATATAAAGTGTGTTTTAATACCATCCTGTTCATATTTCGGGAATTGGTAACCAGCTGACTGTTATCTTTATTGCTTTCTTCTTCTTTTTCTTTTTTTTTTTTTCCAGGCAGAGATTGTCAAGAGGCTGAATGCCATCTGCGCACAAGTCATTCCCTTCCTGTCCCAAGAGGTAAGGTAGCTGATTTCAGGGTCTAGGCTGGAAGTTGCCCGTTTTAGTGTCTTAGTAAAGAAATTGTGGAACTGACTCTGGCCTTGGTGTTTATATTTCACATTTCTGAGATTCGGTGTTCTCATTCCAACTCTTACACCTTATTAACAATCAGTAGAATATACTTTACATGTGTTTATATAATGGAACATTTTTCCAGAAGCAGAATTCAGTTGTTAAATATTTTGCTATCATTATATGATGGGGAGTTGCTCAGAGTTACGCCCGTCTGTTGCAATGACATCTAATAGAAGAGCCTGAGAACTTTCCAGGAAGCCAAGCACTTGTTGTGCACTTGTGTCCTTGAGCATAAGAGCCAGCACAGGATGAATCAGACAGCAGGACCTTCTTAACACACAGACTAACGTCACTTTTGGCCAGCTGCTTTTGTAAAGTTATTTGTTCTTAGCTGATTAAGCCTTTAAACTCGCTGTGCATCTAGATGGGGAAAGATGTGAAGGCTGCGTTCTATGGATGTAGGTCCCTGAGTGCCACTTTTCTCGGAGTGGCCTTTGTCGACAGGGCCTTCACAGCTGCCCAGCCCAGCCCGTGGCTTACTTCTGGTTTTGTCTTGCTCACCAGCAGCGTAAGTGCATACCGTCCACAGAAACACGCAGGGTAGAATGAAGAGGTGCATTTCCAGTGCCTAATGGCTCTCTTGAGGCTTTCTTTTTTCTCTGCGCCTGCTTTTGGATATTGCAGAGTTTAGTTTAGTTTTTCCTTCTTCATTATTGAAACCTTCACTTTTTCGGATATGAGCAGCTGTTAAGAAAGAACAGCTATCACGTTGGGGATCTCTGTGTGTCTTGTAGCTACCATGCTCTGTGTTGTGGGAGGAGACAGCACTGAGACACTGCCCCACTCCAGCCCCGCCCCGCAGTTCTGTGTGTCTGTCCTATCGCTGCTCTTCAGGAGAGCGGTTGTCCAGCTGCCTAGCAGTGGGCATGTGCTGGTGTAGGGTGCAGCCAGCCTGCGAGCTTGCATGTGTATTACAGATATGCAGATTGCTGCCTGTGACTTCTTGCTTGCTCTGAACTGTGGAAGGCTTGACCAACCATGGGTATCCTTAATTGATCATATTCTGGGGAAGGGTGCACTCGTATTCACAAACTTGAATTTACATGCTCTGTTGGGTCCCAAAAAAACAAAGGGCATCTTTTTTCCTCTTTCTTAGCTGTGACCACGAAACCTCCGGTCATATCCCTATTTGCCTGTTTTTACTTAGGATTTGCTTGCGACTGGATTAGGTGGTATGGTGAATAAGAGTGGGAAGGAGCACATTTGCATTTTCCTCACGAAGCCCTACTGCCCCTGCTTAGTCCAGACTAGTGTGTGTGTCTTACTGAACTGTGTGGCCACAGAGCTATAGTGACCCAAGATAGGATGCCATTATCCCAAGGTAACAGGGAAATGTTAGAATTATACTGGGGTGGTATTAGACTTTGGGCCTTTGTTGGTGGAGACCCCGCCGTACTTCTCTGGGCTCTCTGGGTTCTGCTAAGAAGTAGAAGGAGATCTTGGGGATGCTGGCAGAGCTGATCTGCCCATAGGTCGTTTTCCCACATGCATTCATGTTATTTGTGAGAGGAGGCCCAGTAGGAGTGAACTGAATAATGATGTAGTGCTGAGCAAGACTGGACTGGAATGAATTGGCTAAGGATGTTGTTCCCTGTGGAGGAAAGCCTTGGGGAACTGCTGGCAACTCCTTTTCTTTTGCTTTAGCCTGGGAAGGTAGGTATCCTACTGTTACCATTTTAACTGTTTATTTCCCCTAATGCTTTGACACTTCTTGTTGGAAATTCTCGATTCACATGTAGTGAGCTACGTCAGGTTTCCCTGACATGTGCTAATTCTGGGTGTATTTTTTTTTGGCCTTAGACTTGGGATTTAATTGGCTTGGCTTTCTCCAGTTCCCTAAAACATGTATCTTGTACTGTGCGGGTCGCAGTTGTGTTCCTGTTGGTCAAATCCTTGCCTCTGGTGGTTTGTATCTGAATATTGGCCCACCTCATTTCCTCTTCAGGGCATTCTGTGAGCATCAGACTCTTCACCTCTTTCCTGAGGCCAGATGGACTGTAATCTGGAGGGAGGAGAGGAGGCAGGTTATTAGAGAAGATGAATTCTATTTCCTGTCTCTTCAGAGGAATGGGAAATCGCTCTTGCATGGCTGCGCATTGCTGGTGCCAGCACTGAAGGCTCTTAATCTGATCTTTTAACACCGACTCTCTATGTGACATCGCTCTGCCAAAATGGCAGCTGCAGCATTAGAATTTATTTTAGAATGCTTTTATTTAAAAATTAAATGATCCCATGTAAAAAGAAAGAAGCATTCCCTGAAGACTTGTACATAAGCTCTAGGACAGCAATTGGAGGGCTTTTGAGCATCTAAAAGCCATGCTTTTGGAGTTTTTGACAGTAACAGGTAAATTTACATACTTTTAGATGAAGTATACTTTTAAATTTTGACCTCGTGTACTGATTAGTATACGTGCTTAGTATTATTTGTGTGTAGTTTACCACATTTTCCTAACTTAAAAATCTTTATATAATACCAAATGGTAATGATTGAATTTAATTTTAACTCTAAGGCTTTTTTCTCTAGGAAGGAGTTATATAGTTGCAGAGCAAATGTATCTGAGTGAAGTTTGTCCATACATCACAACTACAGAGAAAAGTTTTTCTGGTAGATCATTTTGAAAGTTTTAAGACATTTTCTTTAAAAAACTTCCAGCCCATGTATATCTTAATGATGTTCTGTCCCACTTGCATATAGTAGAACTGTCTCCAAGATCTCGTGGGTGAGACAGAAAACAGGTTCCATGCTTAGGAGTTACTACATTTCACAGGGTCTGTAATATCAGGATTTAGAGCAACCTAATGAGTCTTGGAGGTGTTCTTTTCCCCAGCTTATTTTTGGCTGCAAAAAACTGGTAGGAATGATGTATATTCTCTTGCCGTCACATTTTTTTTTTTTTCTTTTTCTAAAAGCTCGTCTTAAGGTAGTAAAGGTGGGAAGCTCCTCTCTTTCTCTGTCTGTGTCTCTCTCTCATTGGGCCTCATGTCCAGGAGACCTAAAAATAATTGACTCAGCACTGACATTTCCGTTTCCACAAGAGACTCCAGGATGATGATAAGATCTAGGTCAAGACCTCACCTGTTTCTTACCATTTGCTTGGTTTATTCTAACCATGTGAGCTACACAGCCTTTAGTGAGTTCTTTGTCTTTCCAAGCCTTAGTTTCCTCATCTATGGTGTGGAATGTACCCTGTGGCCGTGAGGATTACTTTGGATTATACATGGCCAATTTAGCACATAGTATAGATAGATACCTTCTTCTGTTGACTGGCAGTGGTATTAGCTGTGGCAGACTATTTCCTTTTGGGAGGACTTGGGACCAACTCTCCTTCACCTTTTAATCTACATTTTGGAAAAAATATCAGTTGCCTTCTTCTGTAATGGCTGCCTTATAGAGGAAAAGAAGTGTAAAGTAAACCATACCCAGGGCTCTGAACTGGCTAGTTTCCATCAGCAGGTTTTGACTTGTCTTCTTAGTCCTTGTAGCTATGGGAAGTTTTTTCTTTTGTTTTTGTTTTTTTATTGAATTCTTTATTGGTACATTTTATATACAGCTCACAATCACACTCAACATTGGGGAATTTGTACCAGTATATGACATGAGTTAATTCTCATTTTTACCCATATCCCTACCCACCCAAAACCTCTTGCCCCCTTTATACATGTGCTTTCTTTTTCTTTTCCAATCATATTTATTCTTTCCCTTCATTACTTCCCCCTACCACATTCCCTTTGAATATTTCCTATTTTACAAAATCTATCATACATTCTAGAATTCATTTACATCTACCGGTTTTTTTTTTTGTTTTTTTTTTTTTTTGAGACAGGGTCTCGCTTCGTAGTTCAGGCTGGCCCTGAGCTCACTGTGTAGCCCAGGCAAGTCTTGAACTCACAGCAATCCTCCTCCCTCTGCCTCTGCCTCTGCCTCCCAAAGGCTGGGATTAACGGCAAGAGTCACCATGCCCACCATCGTGGGGTATGGTTACTGGGGATTGAACTCGGGACCTTATGTTTACAAGGCAGATGCTGGAACCAGAGCTAAATACCCGGCCTGGGAAGTTTTTAGTAAAGTTGGAGAATGCTATAGATGCTGCCTCAGAAGCCCCCGTCCATCCCACCTTTAGGGTGATTCTAATGTGGGAAGCTCTGGACCATGTACAGAGACATTAAGGGGCAGCATTTCTGTTAATTTGAAATTGGATTAGCTCTGCCACTCTCTGGGCTTTGTGATGAGAAAATTGATCTCTCTGAGGCTTACTGTTGCTAGAATGAGAAAAATACTGTGTGGCTGTATGTATTGTACATAAAGTACTTGGCCTAATAAATGGCCTTTCTTTTTTTCTCCTTTGCTGCTGTACTTTTGGGAAGTTACTATTCCAGGTTAATTTAGGTCCTAGGACATCTGGAGAGGAAGAACTCACTAAAATCTAGGCAGAGTTTAATGTCTCAGAATGAGCTGGCCAGCAGACCTCTTCCCATAATCTTCCAACAGTGGCCTGTTAACTGCACAGATTATCTTTCAGAATTTTTGTTTTTTGGGGTTTTTTTGTAAATTTTTTTGTTAACCTATTAGATTGAGTGTCAAATTTCAGTTGCTCAGTTGCGGATCTGATCTGATTTGGGGGACATTTGCATGGTATTTTGGGGATTCTTCTCCGAAAGGGTCATTTTTGAGACAGGTGGGCTCTGTAGGTTTTGTGGTAACCAATAAGGTTTTGCCAAGACCTTTGAGAGCTTCTGACTCTTAGTATACTGCAGATCAACAGAAAGATTCTTTATTACCATTTTTCGCTGAAAATTTTTCCTCTGCATAGTTGTATTTTTTTGGAAACTTGTGGCTGTGTCAATAACAGGCAGTGGAAGAGCCATGATATGCACAAGGGAGTGTGAGGGGAGCCCAGGGTCAGCCAGGTCCAGAACCAGATCCTGGTTCAGCCAAGTGCTGTCTTTTAACACTGAGAAAATGGCTTTTCTGAGGTAACTGTACAACAGAGCTGTGATGTGTGAGGATAATGGTAGCGTCAAGGACCTAGCTGGACATTGGCTGGTCTGACAGAGATCAAAGAAACAATGATTTATTCAAGATAAAAACCTACTTCTTCTCACACACTGGCCTAGGAGAAGCTGTAACTAGGTTGGTGACTCCAGTATGTTGTCAACTCAGGTTCTTTGTGTATTGATTGTACCTATACTATCCTGTTTAACCCCAGCTAGCAGGAAGGAGAAAGGAAAGGGTATGATCCTTCCTATTTTAAGGGAATAATGTTGAAGATACTATGTTCTTGTCTCCTTTGCAATGTCCACTACCTAATTATCTGCCCCCAGCTAGCTACAGGAGATGTGAAAATGCAGTTTTAGCTTAGAGGCCGTTATGTCCACCTAAGGCTGTGTAACACAGGTAGTATCAGGAGACAACTAATAGTCACTTCCAGACATAGTGCTGTGCATGAAAGAAAAGTAATAGCTACTGTTATTGTCATTGCAAATGTTTCCTCTGGTTGTATAGTTAGCACAATTCACATTTTACTTCCTGAAATATAATATAATGCCTCTTTCATATTATAGAAACCTTCCTTACGATTCAGTTTGGAGAACTGCACTCTTTGGGTATCATTTAATCATTCATATGTTCATACAGGATGGAAAGAAGCCTGCATGGGCCCTGTGAACTATCTAAATAACCCACAAAGCCTATGATCACTCATTTTTGTTCCCATTAAAAGAATTATGAAGATTCTTAAAGATACTTTCAATTGAAGGGGTGGATTATAGCAGATCACACATGGCCTGTCATCTTTTGCAGTGGATTTACTGGAAGGAAGGGGCTGTACAAGTTACTTTAACATGTTT
>PVIC010027981.1:0-23520 GCA_004025085.1 Thryonomys swinderianus
ATATATATATATATATATACACACTATAATTTATAATAGCTTTGCAAAAAGTTTACATTCAACATAATATAACTTGTTATATACATGTAAAAATATATGTATATCTTTGTAAATATACTTTTTAAAGATTTGCTACACAGTGTAGTGACACTAGAATATCTTAGTACACTTTTTTATTTTCATTGTTCAACTATCTATAGTCTAGTTCTAGTAAAAACTATTAATTTAGGAACACTAATAGTAATAAAGCAACTTCTTACAATGACTTACATATTTTTCATTAAATTATCTTTATATAGTTTTTACATTTTATAAAAACTCCCCAAACTGAACTTTGAAATGTAAAATTAATTACTGTCCTTTGATGGTTATTTGGTGATTATGTACTTTAAATTTAGTATATTTTATTAGATTTATCTTTGAAATTATCTTTGCTTTGGTTCAAAATCAAAATTACATTCTTTCCTTTTATGTCTGCAAATCTGCATACATTCATAGATTTTAAACCCCTTGTTTCATTCTTTACAGTCTAACTGAAGAAAACAGCAGCATTAGTTCACCCTTGTGCACTTGCAAACTGTCTTTTTCTTCTATCAAAATAAGGGGAATGAAATAAAGTGGTGTCATTTGTGACTGCAATAGGTGTACCTGAACAATACTGTGTTTTAACTTTTTATTTTGTATTTACTTCAACCAAGTAAGAGTTTGCTACTGCTGAGGAGAGTCTTACAAATGATTATGAAAATAGCTGTGCTGACTGGCTCTTGTAGTTATATTTCAATGACCGAGGGGTCTGCTGTGCTCTGTGTGCCGATCATGTATTGGTGATCACTGGAGCTACTTGAAAATGTAGTCGAATTGAAGTCTGTCTTCAATAACAGGGAGGACTGAGATCATTGTCAATAGAAAAGTACTTATTTACACTACATTTTAATAGATTACTGCTTCATTGTATTTGAAAATAGTTTGTGTTATGGAATTTGTGGTCTAGATTCTAATCTCACAAAATTTGGTAAGATTTAACATCTACCAGAAAAGAGAACACCAAATAAAAAAGGAAGGGAATCTCTGATCATTACTTCAGGTCTTCTTTGGAGACCTCTGTTAACTATACTTACCTAAAGAAAATAACAAAGTGGAAATAGATCAGTCTTCTAAAAGCCCAAAATATAGGTTTACATAAGCCAAATTCATGATTACATCAAGATGATCCACCTGACTGTGTACCAGGAAAGAAAATCAAATCCAATCTGGAGGAAGATAACTATCAAATGATTTCAGAAGTTATTTTATTTACAATATAGCTTTAAGAAGTAATTAATAATTGTTCTGGAAAGCAAATAACCAAAGAGCTAGAGGTAAAGTAGATAATACAAATAGACTTAGAGGTGATTTATATATTGGATTATCAAGTATGACTTTAAATAACTGAGAAATATGTTTACATAGATCAAGAAAATGAAGTAGAGATTCTAGGACTAAAAATGAAATAGCTGAAATTAAAGAAATCTGATAATAGCTGAAGAGAAAATTAATAAAATAGAAGATACTGCAGTAGAAAATATCCTAATAGAAGCCTAGATAATAAAACCAATGAAAGAAAAATACACGTGGGGGAAAAAGTCAGAGAACATAATGTGTAACTGAAAGCTTAGAAGCATAAGGTGAGAGAGAGGGAGAGGAGAGAAGAAATATTTAAAGAGAAACTGTAAAAAATTATTTTTAAACAGCTTTCTTGAATTCTTTTTCCTCTTGTGTCTGAAGAATGAAGATAAAGACCTTTCTGTTTTATCTGCAAGCTCTTTAGGCTCTGTGCATATAACAGTAATACATTTTCCATGTGGTCTCTATTAACTTAACAGTCTGTGCTGAGTTGGGGGACTCAGGACTCCACTAAAGACAAACTAGTGTGCTTTAACTCTAAATATATTTTCTTGAAGTGGGTTGTGTGTAAACTTTTTTTTTTGAGACAGGGTCTCACTTTGTAGTTCAGGCTGGCCCTGAACTTACTATGTAGCCCAGGCAAGTCTCAAACTCAGTAATCTTCCTGCCTCTGCCTTCTGAGTGCTGGGATTATAGGCGTGAGCCATCATGCCCAGCACTGTGGTATGTGGTACTGATTGCTGGTGGGCATGAGAAAAAAATATTGTGAAAAAGATGCTCACAGTTAGTGTAAGTTTGCTTTCAAGCTGTAACAACATAATTTTTCACTTTTCAGCTATTAGAATGTCAGAAGCCTTTTTCATGGAGTTGGCTGAAAATATTCAGTTTTCTGATTTTTTTTTTTATAAGATTTCCTCTATTTCTCAAGTCAATTTCTTCACCTGACTTGTTATATAGATTATGTGGCTGTTTCTCTATAGGCTACATCAGACACACATACAGTATCTAGAAGCAGATTTACTTTTTTCTTCTGTCACTATCCTGTGTACATATTGTTTGAGGATTATAACCTCAATTTATTACTTATTTAATTAAAAGCTTTATTCCTGCAGATTAATTTATAACATTACTGAATAAAAATCCAGTATATATTACCTGATAGGCTATACTATGTGCCTAAAATTTTTCTTGAGTGAGCCCTGAGAACAAAACCTTCTACAGGTTTACGGTAGCATAATAAGATAATGACCCTTTTGTCCCCAGAGTAGTTGTAGAATGGCTCTGTGAATCAGTGATATTACTACATGAATAACAGGTTGAACAAACTATCATAGGATCAAAGAGTCTCTAGGCAGGTTGCATTCTTTTTTTTTTTTAATACAGGGTCTTGCTTTGCAGTTCAGGCCAGCCCTGAGCTCACTATGTAGCCCAGACAAGCCTCGAACTCAGCAATCCTCCTGTCTCTGCCTCCTGAGTGCTGGGATTACAGGCGTGAGCCACCATGCCCAGCAGGTTGTAGTCTTAAATGCCCTCTCTCCTGATTATGTTCCCTTCATGACCTCACCAGGACAGGAATATATGAATTACCTGCCATAACAAGGGTTTTGCTTTCCTCTCAGACATAAAGGTAACTTTTGGCAATTGCCATCAGCAAATACCTTCCTCTACCCCCATCTCACACAGAAAACTCATTTATAGATATTTATTCTGGCACTTATGGAAGCTAAGTACTTGAGCCCAAGTCCATCTGATTGTAAGACTGAAGCTTGAATGAATAACACATTCCCACCTACT
Organism: Thryonomys swinderianus; assembly: GCA_004025085.1. Lineage (NCBI taxonomy): Eukaryota > Metazoa > Chordata > Mammalia > Rodentia > Thryonomyidae > Thryonomys > Thryonomys swinderianus. The sequence continues at coordinate 3,178 of PVIC010027981.1, forward strand.
CCACATATATGAGTACCCAGATCTTTGCATTTTTTCCACTCTCTGTTTTTACTTACAAATTCTGTCTCTATTGAAGTACTTTTGTTATTAACATCACCATAAATTTAAATCAGTGTCATGTCTTTGGAGAACTCAGTTTTGCTCATATTCCTAATTTAAATAAAAACACATTTTATGAAGTAAATCTGGGGATTAATGAGAGGATATTTTGGGGACAGGAAGATTCTTGATCCACCTAAAATGAAGCCCAACGAATGCCCATTTCCTTTATCTATGACTAAGACTGACCTTTATAAAGACTGTTGGTTTCCTTGCTGTCTCCTCCGGGAGCTATTGACTGCCATCTCAAATGAAGAAAGAAAAAATAAAGAACTAAGACTATGCATGATGTAAAAGTGAGTCACAGGAATAAAATGGTAATGTATCCAGATGACAGTTATATTTAGGATAATGCACCTTTCATCACATGAGGAATTTGACATTTCATTACTCTTTTCAAAATCACATTCTTAAACATACCTTGGAGATTTCGTTAATGATGAACTATTTTAACGATAAGAGGAACAGATATATCAATGATAAAAATCATATTTTAGCATCAGGTAATTGGCTTTCTTTTGGTAATTCTCTTTGCATATTATACATAAGCAGTATGTATCAATTTAAGGATGTTTCTACTTCTCATTTTCCCTCTAGTTATCATTTTGTCCCAAATTTGTTATATTATGTGTATTACTAATTGTTCTTTAATTCATTTGAAATATATTTAGTACAGTCTTTTACCCTGTGACACTGTTGATTTAATAGCTTTTCACAGAAATGCACTACTAGCTGGAAATAATTGATGATGTCAAAATATTGAGCATATTATTAGAAGTGACAGATTTATTCAGGCAGATTGAATAACGCAAGATTAAATGAGGTCTGTGTTTATTCCTATGAGATAATGTAACTGAATAATTTGGTCCTCAGTGACCATTAGAATTGAAAAAGAAAAAAAATCATTTAAAATTCTTAGAACAGTTTTTATAGCCTGATTTTTCTCTTATGATTATAATACCAAAATGCATTGTCATTTCATTATTTTAAGGTGCTCATTGTCATTTAATTAATTATTAAATAATAAAAATTAATAGACTAGACTGACCAAATATTATTCAAAGCACTATGTATAACAGACAGGAACTTAGAATCATCTGCCAAATTATAATTTTCCTCATTCAGAACTTTGTGTATAAATTTATTTTTAAAGAGGACATTTTTAGTTATAAGAATCTAGCATATGTTCGCTGTATATCTTGTGAAATTTCTCATGTCAAAATGAGTTTAAAACATCGAGATCATAAAAGATAGCCATTTTTTTATAAGCATAAAGTATATTTATGAGATGGTAACTAGCATGATTATCAACTTCAAGGAAATTAATCTCCAAATATTTGGCTTCAAGACTCTGAGTGCTCTAGAATAAATGGACAGAATGGAGGTTGCAAAATATAGCCTCATGGTAATCATTCTTTCATTCAAAATTTTAATATTTATAAATACCAGATTCTGTTGGGCACAGAATCTGCTGTTTACAAATATTCTTTGTTGAAGGCAGATGCAGGCTCTGCTTCCATATTACTGGGAGCCCAGAGCCGGAGGGGGAAACAAAAGGATATGCAGGAACAGTAAAGTGTAATGGAACTCATAGACCTTTTGTCCTCACTATACCTGATAATGAGTAGATCTATCTTTGCCCTCCAAGTTCATGTATATATTATTGTACATGGGAGAATCCCTCCCCTCTTTTGTGAACAGAGCCTCGCTATGTAGTCCAGACTGGCCTTGAACTTGCTATGCAGTCCAGAGGCCTCAAACTCAGAATCCTTCTGCCTCAGTTTCCTGCTTTCTGGGGTTACAGGTTTGCACCACCATACCCAGTAGGATTTCCTTTTTTTATGGATGAATAATATTTGGTGTGGTTCCATTTGTATAATATATATGTAACAGGCCAACTCATAGAAGCAGGGAATGCAGTAGTGAAGTGGCTGCAGAGGGGGATGAAGGGGAATTGTTCATTGAATATAAAGTGTCATTAATGCTGCATGAATAAGTTGTAGTTCTCTATTATGCAACAAAATGCCTGTGGTTAACACTGAGGCATGTGTATGTTCTTACAGAGATGCATATATGTATTTTTATATAGAAAAAGGAAGAGTGACTGAATGAAACTTTGGAAGGTGTTGAATATGCCTATTGCCTTGATCATGTTGATGGTATCATGGGTGTTTGTATATATTCAAAGTCACCATGTTTTGCTCATTAAATATGTGTAGTTTTGTGCATCAGTTCTATCTCAGTAAAGTCATTCAAAAAGAGGGATATGGAAAAAGGAAAGGAGAAAGGGAAGTATCACAAGGTCTTTTGACTGTGTTTCTTTGTTTGTACTTGGCTGGTTGTATCCTGAACTTGACCCAGCCTCTCAATGTCCCTAATCCCTGGGGTCTCTGTTGTAGATTGTCCCACATCACTTGGGTGTTATACGTAATAATGATGTTGTTGAGACCATGATGGCTATGAGAGCAATAATAATGCAAGTTATTTTATCAGTGCCATTTTCTCCAGTCCCACCATTTGTGGTTTAATCAACCATATGGTCTTGCATGTGTCTCTTCATTTTGGATCTGCCTTCCAGGCTTATTTCCCAACACATCTTCTCTAAAGTAATAGCATGGTGGACCCAAGTTGTTGATGATGTTGCATATTAATCTAGATTTTTTTTCAGTAAAAGTTGTGGGTTTTTTTGGCTTAGTTTCAGGTACTCTTTAAAACTTTAAGCATTTTAATGTTTTTATTTAATGGAATTCGAGGCAGTAATTTCTATAATTTCACAGTTGTTCAGGTTTCTAAGTGTCAAACAACTGACTTTTAGCCTGAAAATTACATTAAACAAATTGAGCTAGTGATAGCAGTGTCAGTGCTCATTTTTAAAAATTTTATTACTTGCTTATTTCAACCAACAAATATTTAGGGAGTAACTAGTATATGCCAGCCACTGTGCATAATACAGAGTAGAAAACACAGTCTCTGTACAAACTGACACATGTCATTTCACAGGTGGCAGCCAGGAAAACTGCATACCCTTTAGTTGCAGGTTTCTACACACTAGTGGTCTTATTTTCATCAGTCTATACATATTCTAGACAGTAATCAAGTACTTTAGCCTTGCTTTAAAAACGATGAAGGCTTTCAAGTTTCTACTTTGAGCTTCTCTATTTTACTGCATCCTTGTCCATGATACTGTTTCCTGTTAGCCCTCACCACTGCTTGTCAGTTCTTTTCATCGCTTAGGACATAAAAATCTGCCTGTAGCAAATAAATTAAGCAACAGATGTATTTCTTTACCACTCACTCTATGTACAGTCCTAGTGGTTTTCAAAGATGTTTGAAATTCTGAGTTTCCAAGAAGTTGAAAACGAAGACAGTGGTTACTAGATATGAAACAAATGGAATGACTGACACTTTCATGGGAAGAGATGTGATTTAATCTGGATTTTGAAGAGTGAACGCTAAGATGGATGAAGAAAGAAAATTGTCAATACAGATAAGGAAGAATATGAAGATCAGGGAAGCAGGAAAGAGTGGATGTGTTCAAAGGGGACAGCACACCACTGGACAATATCTATCAATGGCTTATTGGAAAATTAAGTTGGATAGTAGTAGGCCAAATTATGAGAATATCCAGAGTCAAACATATGGTTTATGTAGCCACAAAGAGTGTGTGACACAGATTAACTCTGATGGCAATGCAGGAATGGAAAACATGCAGTGAAACTCCAAATGAACAGGGCCGGGGAAATTGGGGTTTACATGTGAATCTACTCAGAAGTTCCACAGTATGCACTGCCAGCAAAAGATGAATGTCAAGGAAACTATCAAGTTATAACTAAATAATACTCAGTTATTAAGATACCTTAATAACTTTTTTGCATACCATATTTTTTTCTTTTATTAGAGACATACCAAAAGATCTTCAGATTCTGGTTGCTGAACAAAAATGTTATATAGTGAATGAACTGTGATAAAGATAAAATGCTGCACAAATTTTAACTTGGTAAAATAGTAGGAGAAGGAACTATAATTCTCAGAAAATTCTTCACTCTTTCTATCCAGGATATTTACTATCAGAAGGACTCTGGCTTTATTCTTACCTGATATTCTTGCTATTTGCAGAGAAAATAATTTTGTAGCCCTATTCACAAAGTGGGAACTAATGTCTGTCGGAGTCTTTAAAAGACTGTTTGGAAGTGAAATGGAGTCCATTGTATCACATACGATTCTTGAATGCTCTTGCTTAGCTTTATGTGGCCCCAATGTCAGAGGCCACAGCCCAAAAGGAACATAGTATTGCTGGAACTCCTGACAAAGAGGAAATCAAAAAGGGAATTAATTGTGAATTAGTATTTGAGGAAAATATTTGCTTATGCTTATGTACTTTTATAATTGAATTCTTTATTGGTACAATTTATATACATCTCACAATCACACATAACATTGGGGGATTTGTACCAATATATGACACAGTCAATTCTCATTTTTATCCATATCCCTACCCACCCACACCTCCCCACCCCCTATACACATGCTCTTATTTTCTTTCAGAATCATATTTATTCCTTCCCCTCATTGCATCCCCACACCAAATTTCCCTTGAAAATTTCCCATTCTACAAAGACCATCATACTTTCTAGAGCTCATTTGCATCTACAGGTGCTCATATCAATGAGAAGAACCGGTATTTGCTTATCTGTGATCTATTGATTTCACGCATTAGCATGTCCTCCAGGTGTATCCATTTGCACATAAATGAATCAATCTTGTCATTCTTTATGGCAGAATAGTACTCCATTTTATAGAAAAACCACATCTGTGGATAAAGAAGATGTGGTTTTTATGTATTTTATAGCTACATTTTAAATAGAAACATTAAATCATTTTGTTTTTAAAATGCCCAAAATAAGATATTATGACTATAAGAAAAAAGACTTTAATGTTTCTGCATGCATGCATAGAAATACATTTTTAATTTTCATTATGAAAAGAAAACGAAACAAATTTCTATTAGCCATCAATCTATCCTTCTGTGATAATAAGTAGTTTTTATTTCAAAAATAAAATTTATTCTAAGAAGAGCAGAACAAAATCCCCACTATGTAAACAATAAGGAATTTTAGATGGGTGTTGCAGTGCAACACCTATAATCCCAACACTCAGGAGGCTGAGGTAGGAGGAACACTGCAAGTTCAAGGCCAACCTGAACTACATAGTGTGATCTGTTCTCAAAAAAATAAGAAATTTTGAGTAGATATAAGAAAAAAAACTCATTTGCAAGTTAATTCAGCTAAATAGTTAAAATCTTAGCCTCTTTTGGAGATGTTTTAAAGTAGGATGGAATGATCCTCATTCATTCATTCAAGCATTTATTGGGCAGCAAATATGAGCAATATAGTTAAGGGTTTTGACCTCTTAGGTCATAAGTTATAGTGAGGAATAAGACAATACATAAATAAACTTATAAGATGAAAATTTCAGATAGAATGAAGTACTAAGAACTTAAAAATCAGGGAATTAGGAAAAAAATCGACCAAAGGAAGGAGTACATTAAACAGGGGGGTTGGGTGTCTCTTCAGAAGAGGAAATGTTGGTGCTTAAGTTTGGGTAGTGGAAGTAAATGGTCATTCACAGTGTAGGAGAAAAGCACTGTGGGTAGGGTAGCGAGGATAAGACTAGGGGGCCATAGTACCAGGAGAATAAGCACGGAGGAAAGATGACAAGGAGAGGATGGCAGAGGCTGGCCGAGTTCCTGCAACCCTTGTTAGTGCCAATAGCAGTTTGGATGTATTTCCAGCCCAGTTGGAAAAAAGAAACAAGAACCAAATTAGTATATGCTAGTAATAACATATCATTTGTCCTCTCTAGAGTTTTAGGTAACATGAATAAAAGTGACTCTCCTGAGATCACAAAGGAACTATGAATTAGAACCCTTGAACCTTGGACTCTATTTCCATTGTACAGTGCCCTGAACCACGTCAAATCTGCAGTCTGAACAAAGACTACACATAGCTCAGCCCTTAAAAATTCAAGGCTGTGTGGGCTTCAGTTCTGTGGGCCTTTTGCTATCGAGATAGGCACACTTCAAAGACCAACTGCAAGAAAGAGATTAGTGCTGGGCTCCTACTCCCACCTATAGTTACAAAGATAACACGTATTTCAAGCCCTCTATCTTGGAGTTTAAAAACATTTTCTTCTTCCTTTTCTTTTTTAAATTGAGTTTATTGGTACATTTTAGGTACAACTTCTGATTACATTCATCACTGAGAGTTTGTACCTGTGCATGACATGTTTTGCTGAGGACATACTAGGACCATGATCATATTCACTGCCATCATTCTAAGTCAGCATCATAACTCTAGAAGTACAGAAAGTTCATGCCATTTGACAGAATCCCAATGGTACTAATCCTGTCTTCCTCACTGTTCTTTGGGCTTCTGCCAAATTCATCATTTTCTTCCACTTCTCAAAACAGTGATTCACCTTTAGTGGATATCTGGCACATTTTGTTGAAAGAATTAATCTGCATTAACAACATTTAGTATTCCCTGTAAAACCTTTATTTCTAAAACATATGATCTGTGTTTAACCCATTGGTGGAGAGCGATCTTTGGATAAGGTTAGTATTCTTTATGAAATTTCTCTTTCTCAGGGAAAGAGATGGGAAATTTCCTTTACTAGGGAAACACACACACACACACACACACACACACAGCTTTCAAAAAGTACTGACACATTGCTGGGCATGGTGGCTCACGCCTGTAATCCCAACACTTGGGAGGCAGAGGCAGGAGGATTGCTGAGTTCGAGGCTTACCTGGGTTACATAGTGAGCTCAGGGCCAGCGTGAACTACAAAGCAAGACCCTGTTTCAAAACGAAAAAAAGTACTAACACAGTTTCTGATATCTGATTTATTATTTATGCTTTGCCTGCTGTACAGATTTGACACAGCATATAATAATTCAATGGACCAAATCAATACGAGTGCAACTGTTACTTTGGTCCCAATAGAAGCATACAGGGTTACGGGATGGGAAAATCAAGACGGATATGGAATATTCTTTGCATCCAAAAAGCTCACTGTCTAGTGGAGGCTGGCAATTAACTATAATACATGTGGTCAGGACTGTGGTGGTGTTTTGAGCAAAGTGCTCTGATGCAATAAGAAAAGACAAATGCAATAAAGGAGATACATGAAGTAAGAACAGAAAATCATTGTGATTTGGACAGTCCTCTACTGAGTAGAGGATTATATAAAAATAAAATGTGGATAAAGAAAAACCACTGATATAATTGAGTTTTCACTAAGTAAGGAGAATTCTGGGACTTTATGGTTATTTTCATAGCACTAAATTATCATTTTGTCTTTATACAAGTACAATGAACAAAATTAGTGCTACTTAATGTAGAAATACAAATACAAGGGACATCTTCTAACAGCAACTCCTTCTTATATCAGTTCTTGGCATTGGCTAATACAATTATATATTGCACCTTCCTGAAGATAGTCCTATGGGAAATAAAGAGTTGTTGTCCAGCTGAGAGTTTTTTTTCCATAATCAGATTTCATATGAGTTTCACTAAAAGATCTTCACAAGCAATAAGCATATTCTCTATATGACTACTTCTCTACACTGTTAGACCTGCAGGTATGGTATAGACTATTTATCTATTTTATTGTAAACAACCAAAAATTACTTTACAGGAACATCAACTGTTACTTTTTCTGTGATTGGTTCCTCAAGTTGTCCACTGGCCTAAAAGGCAGGCCATTAAAATCAGATATTAGCCTTTCTGCATCTAAATTTTTGCTAGTTTTAGACTGCTAATGAATGCCAGTTACTTGACCCTAATCAAGGGAAAGGGTATGACTACAGCAGTAATGTGCTGTAAGCTTCATTGCAAAGTACTTGGGTTAGCGCCTTTGAGAAAGTCCTCACAGTGGGAGGCTGTCCAGAGACTGTTTGGAAGCCATCGTCCAGAAGAAGAGAAGGAAAAGTAAGAGAACTCCTTGGTGGGAGAAGAGGAGTGTCATTAAAATTTTAAATGACATTCCTCAGAATTACACTGGCAACTTTTGAGACCATGAAGGTGCAAAGAGCAATGGGATCTTGACACACAAGTAGCCCCCGACCCCCGAGAGTTTAACTTGTTTCTGTGTCTCTTTAGATCTCATCTTCATCACCCCTCGGTCAGGTATGAGACCAGCTTGTAAGTTGGTCTTCTTACAGACAGGTGAACATTTCTATTATGAAAGTGAGAAATGGGTGAGTAGGAAGAAAGTGTTCACTCAAAGAAGGCCAAAACCCGGCAGGGAAAACATTCATCCCTCATACTCGGAAGAGGCTCCCAAGGCTTTAGACAACTACTCCTATGGCTTTCCTGGTGGCAGTGCCCATGGCTGCTCCCTCAGGTTAGCTTTGCACACTGGCCTGCAGGTGTCTCCTGCAGGCGTTGCACACTCCTGGCACCTGTACAGTCTTAAATTTTCATTTTCAGGTCGTATTTCAGTTAATATTATTTTCAATTAGCATCCCTTATTCCGAATACTTATTTTTTGTGAAGAACTCTTTCATACTGTTAACATACTAGCATGTATGTACACAGAGCACTTGCCTGTTATAAAAAAAAGTAAAACTCCATTGTAAATGGATTCTTTCTTATTGAAAAGAATAATGCTCAATGGAGGGAAGAAATACTGGATTTCTATGTATTTTAAATTTATGATTCTTTATTAAACCCTATACTTATTACATAGCAATCAGACTATATGGACATGAACACTTTTATTTTAAAGGATAGTTTTCATAGATTCAAGATTTTTCATTGTTTAAAAGTTTGCAGCCATCGCTTAAAAAATCTATAGAAGTAGCTTTGTAAATTAGTTGCCTTTTATCTTTCAAATGCATAACAAACTGAGCCCATTTACTGTCTTCTGACCAACAGTCCTAGATAAAACTTCCATATTTTCTGATATTTTTCAGAGACAATAAACATTGTTTTATATCCAGGAAAAGATGGAGAAACATTGCAGAAATCATTGAACCATGGCAGAGAATGCAGTCAAAGAACTGAAATGTTAGTAGACAGCTCTAGCAATAGTACAATAATTAAATATTATCTCGAAGGTGGTTTTGGCAGTTCATCATTTGAATTAAAAAATTAGAGTGAAAAAATTTTTCCATGCAGTTTGAGTAAGAATAATCTATTTTCAGAAGGAGGACGTGGTATGCAGAAATAATAGATGTTGGTCTAAAATGAAAAAGTAAGACACAAAATAAAATGAAAAGGTCCCAATGCAGAAGTAGCAAAATTGAAGCTACACAAATTTTAAAGATATTTTAACAAGGCAAATTAATCAAAATAAAATTTAATGAAATATAGATAAAAAATAAGTGAAATGATTTTTAAAATAATTCTCTGTATACATATATTTTTAGAATAAAATTAGGCTTTAAAATTTTATGAAAGACTATCCTAATTATAGAACCTATTTAGACAAAACTATAAAATTATTTTGAATGTTATTACAGAGGCTTTAAATATTTGGTGAATCACAGTATTTTTAAAATTTAAATTTGTCACAATGTAGAGATGGAATATAATTATAGTCTAAGTATCAACAGAATTTCTAATTGTTTTGTAACATTTAACATGAATTCATAGTAGATGGCAAAAGAATCAAGAAAAACCAATATTGAAAGACAAGGATAAATTAAAAATTATTTCATTATCTAGGTTTACCTATTCAAATCCACTGATATAATCACTTATGTATTTAGAACTTATACATTTGAAGGATTCCTTTAGAATTCTTGGCTTTTAATCTCAGCTTTTCAAAAACTTACAGTGTGAATGCTTAAATCTAAAAATGTTTATTAAAGTATACATGCCATTAATCCTCTCAAAATACTTTCCCTCCTTTCAAACACACTTCTCCCATTTTTCTCACACTTTCTGAAGTTGTTCTGAAAGTTTTCCTTTGTGAGTGTCATTATGAGGTCTGATCAAAAAGACAGTGAATGCTGCTTAGCAAATAATATTTTACTTTAGCAACTGCAATCAATGAAAGAGAAGATTTAAAAGATTCTTTTCTTTCATCTCTCTTTCTCTATATATCTCTCTTTTTAAGTATTAGAAATTGAACCCAAGGCCCTGTGTATGGCAGACAAATACTCTGCCACTAAGCCACATCTCCTGTCCTTTCTTTCCTCTCTATAATTGATATAATATCAAAACCTTAATATTTCAGTGAATGGATATGTTATATATTGCTATAATAAATGGAATATTGAAATTGGCTGTACCTGCTTAAGAACTATGAGTTTTATAATAATTACGTAATTTTTTAGTATTTACTATGTGGCACAATGTCAGGGCTTTATAAATATAAGTCCTATGAAATAAATACTCTTCAGTATTATTCAACAAATGCAATATACTTTCTTAAAGTTTCAATTTCTGTACTTATATTGTTTGGTCTTTCTTTGCATGTCATTTTACACTGGACTTTTTAACATATTAATAATACTTTATATTATTATATATCTAGGGCTCAGTTTTTCCTTGAGAATTTTTTTTTTAGTTATTACATGTTTGTGAAACACAATGGATATATTCATTATGGGAAATTGCTACACGCACGTGTCCAGTTTGAATCCTTTTTAATTCCTGCTTTTCTTTCCCTTTCTTCTCCCTCCATCTCTGCATCACCTTCCTGTTTGTAGAACTACCTCCCTGTTTCCTTTTTCACCTTTAAAGTTTAAGTACTTTGTTCAAAGCAAGACATGTATGTTCAACTGGCCAACAGTGAGGCTATATTGACTTTTGTCTGTAGCGCGGTGGTGTCAGATATTAAAACTTACACTGGTGTTTTTTGTCTTCTCGATTGTGCTCAGGTTTCCCTAGGGACATGAGTAAGCTCTGAGCCTTGAAGTTCTTTCATTGGTGAATATGTTACTATGGGCATCCTATGGAGTTGGTATTAGTAAGGCAGAGAGATAATTAGCATTCCATAGTCCTACGATAAGATCTTCATTATTTCAGTGAACCTGTGGCTTTGTGCTGTGACTTGCACACATGTTTTCAGCATTCTCCCACCTTCTACCCTTAGGTGAAACAAAGAACTGGATTTGGCTAGTTTCTTCCCTATAAACTGATTAGCTTCTGATACAGTAGTTCCCCTTGAAGGCATGTTACCATCTTCTCACGTCATTAAACCTGCTGCTCCCTAAAGTTGGCTTAGTGAAAAGGAAAAAGTATTTTCCAGGCTTGCTCTAGGGAGCTAGCAGGGCCTTATATGGGCACAAACCCCTATCTCGGTGTGGTCCAGGTGCACCATGGCCTTTCTTTTTTTTTTTCTTGGTACCGGAGATCGAACTCAGGCCCTTCTGCTTCCAAGGTAGATGTGGTACTACTTGACCTAAATCCCCAGGAACCATGGCCTTTAATAGTAAGGAACAGAGAGGAAGACAGAACATGGAGACAACACACAATTCTACATTTTCTTCATTGTATGGCCCCTTTCTCTTCCCTGTAATGATGGTCATTGAAGAAAAGAGGGGAGAGCCATTAGGCTGAAAATTCTGACTTGCAAAATTCCATTTTGCCCTTCGGGTATCAGCAAGATTTGGATAAAGGAGGAGAGACTGCTTTGGCCCTGGGTTTCCTCTTCCTTGTGGAAGCACAGGGGGCTTTTCTCCAACTTTTCACAGTGAGAACCGGTGGGGGGGGGGGGTCACCTCAAGCAAAACTGGTGAAAGCGTGGAGTTCTCTTCGCGGTGCCAGAGCCTTTGACTTGGGAAACCAAAAATTAGTGGGAAGAATGTATTCAATCAAAGCCAGCTTAAAAAAAAAAAAAAAAAAAAAGAGCTGCTGCTTCATCTCCTCAAATCTCTGTCTTAGCGTCCAGGGCATGAAAGAAGGGTAGAGGGAGGCAATGGGCAGAAAACCCACACTGGACAGGGACTTTTCAGAGTTCTGCTCACTTCTCTTTCAGAAATAGAGTTGGATGGAACCAGTATTTGCCTTTCCTTTTCAGGTAGACATTACTTTTCTTCAAATCAATTCACAGGAACTGAGGAGAGGAAGAGGTAGAAAAGCCTCTCTTTAGAATTTAGAGTGCCAGGGGAAAGGAATAGATCGTTAAAAGACTAAGCAGGTTGGGGCTGGGGTGGTTTTCCTAACAAGTAGCTCAGTCACATGGTGACTGGCTTCTTGGGATTTTAAACTCTTGATCTGGTACCTATGGACACTCCAGCAATTCAGTAATTGTAGTCAGTGTCCCTGCAGATACTGACTTCAATGGCAGGTTTTGCTGCAGAAGAACTGTGATTCTCTGTGTTTGCCTCTCCAGTTTGTACGGCAGTGTCTTGCTTCAAGTAGAGTTGTTTTCTCAGAAACTGCCTTTCAAGTTTTCTTTTTACATGCAAGCAACAGCTTCTAAGCTCTTGACAGATCAGAATGTAAACTACAAGTATTTAGAATAAGCCCTGTAAATGTTTTAGTCCTAAAAGGCCATTGGGCTGGTTTTCAGTTTAGGAGGTGCCTTAAGTCTACTTATGCATGTGTATGCAAATGATCCCTTCACTTCATGGAGACTTCTAGATACTCAGTATTACTTCTGTTACTTTAGATTGAAATAATTTAAATACAAGAGTATCTGTAGGGCTAGTTTTTCTGTATTCCATTAATCTCAAATTTTATTTTTTCCAACTCATTTAAGTTTCTTTTTATTGTCTGTGGTTATTCATACTTCTGATGTTTATCGTTATGGCTGAGATGCTGGCTGTATTCTTGAGAGGATGGGATGGTACAAAAGTCTGTTTTCCTTACCACTGATTTCAGTGTTCCAAGGTCAGTTGTCAACATGACAGCTTTAATTAATCTCTTACAGTTTAGATTCCTGAAGTTCTCTTTAGTCAGCTCATTCTTTTTTTTGAATTCTTATATCATCTTCTCTGTCACTGAGAAGCTAGGTTCTAACACTGCAAAGTCCTAACACCACAAGCAACTAGTTACACAGACTACTTCCTTCTGTCTTTGATGAAAGATTTTGGCCACAGCACACAAGCCATCAAATGGCGTAGAGATAGCATTTACTTTAATGATAGATTTTCAGAGCAAGAGAGTGAATAGATCTTCAAGCATGAAAGTGGGCAAGTGTCAAGATGCCAGTTGCACTAAATGAGGTCTGAGGTTACATTTATGTAACTAACTGGGCCTTTCCAGAAATATCCTTTTGTTCTTTTACAAGGAAAATAAGATAGATTGATCCATTAAGTCCTTCATTACTTCTCAGGTGGGAATCTTCCATAGGTTTTTTCCAATGTCCTTTCCACCGTCTGGACTTTGTTTAGGCCCTGGACCATATCAGCAGGCTTAGAGGCCTTACATTCTCTTGGGCCATAGTTTGAGACAATTAGATTGTGTAGAGTCAATCCATAGCTAATGATTATGAAAGTGAAGAGAACTTTTTCTTCGTATTTCACATTATCTGGTACACATTTTGGTCCTCATTTACACTTTCAGCTTCTCACACCAGAGAGACAGCTCCATATTTACACATGTGTGTCCTATATATTTCACTTAAGCATTAATATATATCCATGTAGTTACAGTGTTTCCAGTTCATCATTCTTTATGGCTGAGGAATACTTCATTTTAGAACAAAAGTATATCTTTATCAGTCTCCAGTTGATGGGCATTTTGTCTGTTAACGAGATTTAGCTATTACAAACTGTACTGCTATAAACATGGGTATGCATAGTTATCACTGTGGTGTGACGCTTTTAATTCTTTTGGGAAGATACTCAGCAGGGGAATAGCGGGTAAAATGGAACCTCTAATCCTAGTTTTCTGAGGAATCTCCACAGTGGTTGCACCAATATTTGAGTTTTAAAAAATACATTACAGGTATCAGTGACTTATTTTAAAAAAGGTTTATTTTTGCTACAGTTTTGGATGTTCCAATTTCCAATTGGTTGGTCCCAGGGTTTTGTGTCCATGATGAGAAAGTACACAGAGCAGGAGCATGTGGTGGAGCAAATGTCTCCGCTTCATGGCCAGGAAGCAAGCAGGAATGAAGGGGGGCTGGGTACCACAATCAAGCAAATGCCTCTGATTACCTAAAGACATCCTGCTGGGTCCTACTGTTAAGGATTCTGCCACTAGATAATATCACCACCATGGGACAGATTCTTACATATGGACTTTTACAGGGCATTTGAGATCCAAACAATACCATGAAACCTCCAACAAAAATCAATACAAACAACAAAAACAGATGAAAAAAGATCAAGATGAGACATGAGCATGTTGAGCATATTTATCATGTATTGCAAACACATACTAATAAACCCTTTTATTTGTGGATTTATTTAAATTCCTGGGAATAGAACTCAGGCCCTTGTGCACAAAATATATGCACCCATGTTTATAGCAGCACAGTTTGTAATAGCTAAATCTTGGAAACAGCCCAAGGTAGGCACAGAACCACTTGAGCTACATCTTCACCTCTAATAAAGCATTTTTAAACTTAAAAGAAAAAAGAGGATAGGAAAAGGTGAGAAAATAATAAAAGCAAGATAATACATTCACGGAACAAGAACAGAGTTGTAATAATAATCAGCTTTTCTATTGATAGACATAATACCCAACTCTGGGTGATTTACTATACCCATGTAACTGTTAAATGATAATCTCGTGTGAGCAAAGACTACCCAACAGATGCTTATGGGGTTTGTTTGTTTTTTGGGGTAGATTGGGCTGGAGGGTTAGCTCAGTGGTTCCGGCGCCTGCCTCGCAAGCGCAAAGGTCCTGAGTTCGATCCCCGGAAACCACATATAATGCTGGGCGTGGAGACTCACGCCCACCAGCAATCAACACCGCATACTACAGTGCCGGGTGTGGTGGCTCACACCTGTAATCCCAGCACTCGGGAGGCAGAGACACAACTCAAAGAGGTTTTACTTTGGCTCATGATTTCAAGGTGTCATTCTCCACGCTGACTAGTTTCAAGGCAGAAACATCACCGCGGAAGGTGGTATGTGTGTCTGTAAACTGATGAGTTCATAGTGGCCAGAGGCAGCGCAAGGGAACAGCACTAGAGAAGAAAGAGTCAGGGAGGGACCACGTAGAGGACTCAGTCATGCCTGCTGGACCCACCCAGACACACTCAGCAGTGTGCCGCACCAGGCCCCTAGACAGCTCCCAAGTCAAAGTCCACAAGCTTAACTATCACAAGTCTGTTATACAAAGTACAACCAGAGAATAAGAAACTACTTGTAGGATTTAAATATATCATTATGGAGATGAAAACCTGAATAAGATATTTAAAAGATAAAATAGTATTCTACAAAATAGATGTTCAAAACACAATGAGGAGCTGGGTGGGGGAAGGATAAGAAAACTAGAGAACTATTTGGTAATGTAGGACTAACTTCTTTATAATAAGAAGCTAGAAAGAGAAAATAAAGGCAGAAAATTATTAAAAATTAATTCAGGGAGCTTGGGGTTCAGCATTAGGTTTGTTTTGTTTATTTGAGCTCGTTCTGTTTTCCTTCGATTTCCATGTGTTTGTAAGTTCTTGTGGCTTCTGCTACTAATCTCCAATTATATTGCACTGTAGTCTGAGAATATACAGGCAACAAATTCAATTCCTTTGCATTTGCTCAAATGTGCTCTACAAACTAGCTTGTGGTCTATTCTGGAGAATGACCCATATGCAGCTGAAAAGAATGAGGAAGGTAGACTGGTGTGAGCACCATGGAAATCAGTGTGGAGATTCCTCAAAAAACTAGGATTAGAGGTCCATTTGACCCTGCTATGTCCCTGCTGGGTATATTCACAAAAGAATTAAGAGCATTACACCACAGCAAAATATGTGCACCCATGTTTATAGTAACACGGTTTGTAATAGCTAAATCTTGGAAACAGCCCAAATGCCTGTCAACTGAGAATGGATAAAGATGATATGGATTTTAAAAAATAAAATGGAATATTACTCAGTCACAAAGGATGATAAATTAGACACATTTATAGATAAATTGATGCACTTTGAGACCATAAGTGAAATAAATAGGATACATGTGTAAATACAATATCATTTCTCTAGTGTGAGAAACTGAAAGTGTAAATGAGGTCCAACATGTATATATAATAGGTATTGTGAAATAGGAAGAAAATCTTCAAATGGGAAGGGAAACAGGGGGAAAAGCAAAGAAAGGAAAGAAAAAACTTGAAGGCATAAAGGAAAAAACTGAAAGCTTATGTATAAGGGGCATAGAGGAGCTGGAGAGAGGTCAGGGGAATGATAAAAATAGGAGTAAAGATATATCGTGAACAGGTACAAATTCTCAGTGATGAGTATGAAAATAATGTATATTTAAAATGTACTGATAAACTCAATTTTAAAAACTAATTCCAGAAAAATTTTCAGATATGAGTGATTTACATATTAAAATGTGTACATAGATAATCTGTAAAATGCAAGTAAATAAAAACATTGCCAACATGAATAGATCATTTTGAGACTTCAGAATATTTGGAATAAAAAGATTCTAGTCACTTTCCCTCTTCTAAAAAAGAAGGTTACATAAAAATCAGGAATCAAATTGCAATTAAATTTCTTTTTTTGCAACAATTGAAGAAAAATGGAAATGAAACAAAGCCCATGAAACTCTCAGCAGGACATGATTAGAAAGTATATCCCACCAAAATACCAACTGCAATAATGTCACAATGTTGGAAAACTAAAGAAGTAAATATGCCTTTGGGAAGTTAAGAAGTTAATAGTAAAAAGAAACAATTAAGTCCTTTGCTTCCATAATTCCAACATCACCTATGATGCCTAAAACTGGACATTTAGAACATGGCAAACTAAGTAGGTTATATAAAGTACTAAGTGTTAAAATTATAGCCCCCCAGATAGAATAAAGGCAGAATGTGGCAGATGCATGTTTTTCTTTTTAAGTCACATAGAATTGACTCCTGAAATGTGTTTACAAATTTTTGTGAATGTATATAACTATATGTATATACAACTTTGAGAAAATTTTGAAAATAAAAACATTCTATTTATTTATAAACATTTAATGATTTCTGACCATGCCTAAGTGAGATTTTGAGAAATAACTATGAAACAAAATAAGTAAGTGAAACATATAATAACTTGCATAATTTAATCTAAATGTAATTCACCTTAAAGTCTGGACTGTAGTTTGAGTAAAACACTGATGATATATACGGGACAGTAAAAGAATTTATTTTATGACTTGACTTCTTTCCTCCCAGATTACACAGTGAATGGCTTTTCTGGGTGTCTTGTTTGCTATAATCAAGGAAGTAATTTCCTCTACATTTTGCCACCCCGATTCTGTTTTTTATGATCTTTCTGGTTGGAGTTGGATATTCATTATACCTTAATCTAGATGTGTTAATTTCACCATATTCTTTTCCATCATTCTTCCTTCCTCAGTTGGTCTCCAGTGTTTGTGACAGTTACCATAGATTTTCTTCCTTGATTCTATAAGTTTTGGCCACCCAAAAGTCTAATGTCAAAACATAATGAACTTAATCAGGTGAAGAAAAGAAAAGCCTGTTGAAAATGGTTATTTCTTCCCCACCTAATATAGGTCCTAGTGAAAGTGTTTCTTCTGTTATTTTGAACTCTGCCTAAGACTGAAATTGTTCATTGGACAAGCTATGGAGAATGAATAGAAAGCCAGGGCAGGGTCACTCTAGTCCTCAAAGACCTCCTAGATTATGTGATTACCTTCAGCAGAAAGATAAATTGTACAGTTAGTTGACATCTGAAAATCACTTTGATAAACTGGGTATGTGGTGACCTAGAAACCTTTAGCCTTTGTCAGAGAGGAGTAATGGTGACAGTGTAAGTCTTTACTGTTCGTGCCAGAACTCACCAGATCAAAATAACCATTTCATTGTTTTGAGCTTTGCCACACCTCTGGCCTTGCTTAATTCATCAGATGGCCCGAGATATTCTTTTTGACCTACATAATGTTGGCATCTCTTCTAGCTTTCTATTTGTCAATAGCAGAAACACAAAGAACTTTAATGGAGATGTAGTTACTCCTAGTTTTTATAGTGAAAATTATAAATTAGATATTTACCAATACTGTTGAATTAGGGTTTACAGTCTCTTCTCAGATGTGTTATGGGAAACTCTAAAACTAAACAAGAGTATCCATTCTAGACATTAGGTTCTTAACAAATAAAATATTTAACATTTTAAATCTTACTAGAAGATATGTTAGTCTAGTAAGATAAATGAATTCTTTCATTTAGCCTTGCTTTTCTTTTCTTTACCACGATTAGAAATACTTTTCTGGTATGAAGAGAACAGGGTGGAATATACTGATTCACTTTTCAAAACTCTGACATCCTAGTCTTTACAACTGAGTAAGAAATCTCTATCAAGGCAAATTTATTGTCTCTGGAGACAATAGTTATAATAACTCCCATTGTATTACCTATCTAATTTATCCACTATATGAAGTTTAAAAAATCCCAAACTTCTTTCTAAATAGATTTAGATTCTATACTTAACACTTTACAAATGGAACAATTAATTTAATAGAGAAATATCTGAAAAGAGTTAAAATTTTATTGTATCATATGCATGGCTTTCACTCATTTCACAAATTTTGTCTTTATTTTGGCTAATTATAGGTTGAAGCATGATGTGAAAATTTGTTGTCAGAGAAATGAGTTCTGTGACACCATTTGAAGTACAGTAACAAAATTGCTTTTCTGCTTTCCTAAATACTGACTAGAAGGAAAGAATTAAATTGAAACTATTCCATCTTTTTCACTATCCACAGTTTAATATTTATGAAATACTTGAAGTATTAGAAGAACTGATTCCATCCATACTTGAACAATTTGGACTAATGATGACAGTGCAGTGATTTGCTTGACTTACTGCCTATGCATTAGCATTTTAATAAAAGGAAAATGAAAATGGTGTTGTCATGAAACGATGCGAATAACTCACACAAGAGTTACCAGCTGACAGTTTCATGCATATCAGTTTGATGGATACAGAATATGTCACCAGCAAGGGTCAGCGCAATGAAGGCCATAATAAAATCTACATTTCATTGTGTGAGGTTATTCTTTGAATTTTATTCTATAGCCCAAAATATTTCATGAACTCTTTCTAAAAACCACAACCAAGAGGACAGGGTGGGCTATGCGTGCCCAACAAATTCCAGCACAGTGTTGTATTAACACTAATGACATCAGTGTAGTATACAGTTGCTGTCACATGGATTTGGGGATGTCTCCATGAGAGGAGTTCAGGATCACAGAGCTTTTTAGAAATATCTAGGCAGCCTTTTCCTTAAGTATTTTTTACCATACTTGAACTCTGATAGAAAACGTTAAGGATAAAGAGACTCTCCTAATAATCTCTGTATTTTATACAAATGGTCCACTGAATAATTTTCGAAGCTTAAGATATTTTTAGCTTCAATTTCATCAGTAATGGACATTAATTAAAAAGTTATGCAACTGTTTCTAGTACTGTTGTACATTTAGTACACTTTGACTTTAAGAAAAAATTAGGTATGAACTGTATTTATATATTCTGCTAATTCCTGCGATGTGATAGGCACAACGTTCACCCTCAAGGATTTAGAGTTTTCAGTATTTTTAAAAAATATTATTAGGGGCGGACGGACCGGACCCAGCAGCTCCGGGCCCGCCGTGCCGTGATACCAGTGGACTGGGGAACTTGCGACGGACGGACCGGACCCAGCAGCTCTGGGCCCCCCCGTGCCGTGATTACAGCGGACTGGGGAACTTGAGGCGGACGGACCGGAACCAGGAGCTCCGGGCCCGCCGTGCTATGATTCCAGCGGACTGGGGAACTTACGGCGGACGGACCGGACCCAGCAGCTCCGGGCCTGCCGTGCCGTGTTTCCAGCGGACTGGGGAACTTACGGCGGACGGACCCGACCCAGCAGCTCCGGGCCCGCCTTGCCGTGATTCCAGCGGACTGGGGAACTTGAGGCGGACGGACCGGACCCAGCAGCTCCGGGCCCGTGGTGCCGTGTTTCCAGCGGACTGGGGAACGAGCGGCGGACGGACCGGACCCAGCAGATCCGGACCCGCCGTGCGGTGATTCCAGCGGACTGGGGAACTTGAGGCGGACGGACCGGAACCAGCAGCTCCGGGCCCGCCATGCCATGTTTCCAGCGGACTGGGGAACGAGCGGCGGACGGACC